>JANHGC010004820.1:39451-60388 GCA_027560395.1 Boaedon fuliginosus | reverse complement strand
TTCAAAACCTGCACCCTGGCCCAGCTTCCCTGCCCCCCCCGCACTGCCTTCCCCTCCATCTCCGAAGGGGAGAGCTGCCCCTTTAAACAGCAGCCCTCCTGAGAAGACGGAAAACAGGACATCTGCCGCTGCGCCCCTCTGGAATGTGGGCCCGAGGCGAAGAGCTCCCCATCCGGAGAGACGCACACGCGGGAGCAAAATGCCCTAATATGGAGCGGATCGTGCTGCCCCCTCCTCCCCCCTCCTCTACCCCCTGGCAGTCTCTGCTCTGTGTCTTGTACCCCTGGCCAAGCTGCATTCAGGAAACACAGAAGCCCCCCCAAGAGAGGCACCCAGATGGATGAGGGGGGTGGCAGTCAGAAAGGGCAACCTCTGCCCAACTCCTTGGCTACAGATGCCCAAGCCCAGCTTGAGGAGGGGGCTCCGAGGCATTTCCCTTCCCATCTTTTAAGAGAGAACAGTTTTTGGAACCACTGTCCTGCTCAGGCTGTTTTTCAAGGGGGTTAACCAAGTTTTTAGGAAGGAAGCAGATCCTGCCCGCTTTCTGTTCCTGGGGGGAGCCAAGCCCTGGAGAGGTCTGCGCCCCACACCCTGGCCGCGAGCGGGGCTTCCTAGCTGGCCTGTCAGATGCTGGCCCAGAAGGAGCCCAGCCGGCTCCAGAAAGCCATAATTCACTTTTATCACAAGGGATGATGAATTTCCCTCTTAAAAAGGAGCCCAGGGGAAACCAGGCCTTTTCTGGCCCTCTGTGCGCTCCCCGGGGGAAGGCGGGGATTTACGTGCATGACGTGGGAGCATTTGGTACTCTCAATTCCAAAGTGGAGCGTTTTGAGGGGGGCAGCCAGAACCTTTCCCTCCGCTGAAGGTGTAAGTGGGATCAATCCACTCGCCTGGGGCAGCCTCCCCAACCGGGTGGGATTGGAGTACCCATCATCCCCGCCCAGCATTTGCTTCAGGAAGGCGTTGGTTGCACTAACCCCTAATGCTAAACCTGGTGCCATGCGGAAGGGTTGAGTCTGTTGGCAACTCTACGCCAGGGTTTCTCAACCTGGGCAATTTAAGAGAGGTGGACTCCCAACTCCCCAAATCCCCCAGCCAGCCTGGGGCACAGCAGGTGAACCAAACCCACACCAGCCAGGCCCTCCGCAGTCTGTCCAGCTCTTTGTCTTGGGGAAAACCAGCTGCTGACCAACAGCCCCCCTCCAAAGACGCACAATGCCCCACCCTTCAGCCCGGCTGCATGGGCAGCTGCCCTTTTGGCCCGGCTCCTGCGAGGCTTCCAGGGTGAAGAACAAGGAGGACGGACAGCTGCCTTCTGCCGGCACAAACACAGGCGGCCCTAAGACCGAGAGGGTTTTGGGAAGTGAGGCAGGCAAAACTCCTCTGAATGCACCAGGGGAAGAGGTGAAACAGCGAGCACCGAAGATCCCCCCCTCTTTCAAACCAGCCCAACCTGCAGCGCCACAGATGATGACAACTCGGCTCAGGAATGCCCCTCGGCCAGCCGCAAAAACGCCAAGCATTTCTGAATTCCTGAGCTTGGAAGGCTGGCTGGCAACCGAGGCTGCTCACTAAGTTTTTCTGCGCTGGGCAGTTGCCTCGCCAAATATGCCCGGAATGCGCAGCCTCGTTTTCAGCTTATTCCTTTTTCCTCCTCCGAAGGGGCTTAAAAGAACGGATCAGCCGGGCAGCTCAACGTTTGGACCGTTCCCCACAAGGTGTCCTTGTCCCTCCCCGAGAGCTTCTGCACCGGAGACGAGTTCCTTGTGTGCCCAATCACACTTGGCCAATGAAGGACACAGTCTATTCTACTCTGTCCTGCTCAGCCCACTCGGTTTTCTTTCCTCTTCCTCCGATGGGTTTTGGGCTGGAAGCTCTTCGGGGCCAAGATTTGGCCTCTTGAGTGCCTCAACGAACACGGGGCTCAGTGGTGACTCTTCCACGCGGATGTCCTCCCTCCCTCCGCTCTCATACTGCCCCGTTTTACGCTGGATTTACGTCCCTCCTAACACGGGATCTGGGAATTGGCTTAAAATCACCCCAGCCTTCTAGTTCTTCAAGGGCAGCCCAAATTAGAACACAATGTAGTAGCCAAACGGGGGAGCCACCTGGACAGAAATGAGCCCCTGACCAGGATCGCTGGTTCCCTCAGCACCATTACACAAAGGAACACAAATTTAACACAAATGTTAAAGCTTCAAGGTTCTCCCCAAGGCGGACCCCATTCCTCTCCTGTGTAAGGTTAAGTTCCTTGACCCAAGGATGCCCAGCTGAACTAGGCAACGTTTTAGAAAATGATCCCGAAACAGACGCAACAGACAGACGTGCTGGTGGGTTCACGGGAGCAGCGAAGGAAGGAGCGACTTGGTTCAAAATTTTATTTACGGTAAATACAAAACAGCTTTGTGGGCCTGATAAAAGAGCGTACATACAGTGTAACATCAAGAGGGCGCATCGTTTTGGACAGTGGCCATCTTCCTGTGGGCTTTTTCGGAGGGCGAGCCCCTCTCCCAGAAGCCCGGGGGCCACGAAAGGAGCCTCAGCGGCATCCAGATGATCCAGGGCTGCCCAGCGACGGCATCTGCGGCAGCTTCCAGGGTTGGCTGACAGGAAGGAAGATGAGCAAGTCCTCCGTCCCTGTTGCTTCCAATGGGGACATTTTCACACTCCACCATAGTTGACCAGCTGACTTCTGCAGAAGGCCAACGGCCGAGCACCAAGGGTGGGATTTGAGTGGACAAGGCAGAGAAAACGCGGGGAGCGTCCCCTTCCTCAAAGGCTGCCCTGCAAGGTCCGTTTCCCTTTTTGACCGAAGGACCAGAGATTCAACCCATCAGCAACTTACAGCTCTGCCAGCGTGGCTGTTTTGCGGCAGGATGCCCGAGGAAACGCCCAGCTGCCTCCAGAATGTGACCCGTCTGGAAATCCTCTCGCTCCAGCCTTGCGACGCCGGTTCCCTTGCTTGGCTTCTCTGGGCCTGAGTCCCGCTTTCTGCCCGTTTCCCTAAATGTCCCCACTCCCCCAGGCCAGGGGAGCGTTCGGTGCAAGTTTTACAAAGGGGAGCAAGTGGGCAAAAGCTGAACACAAGACAGATCCGTTCAGAAAAGCCGGCCCTTCGAACCTTCTGGACGGAGAGCCAGAGCTGAGCCCAGGCAGGTCGCATCCTTTTCCAAAATAACATGGCGTTCTCGCCAAGTGTTTCCTATAGTTTCCTGTGACCCGGTGGCACGATCGGGAGCTGCCAATCATGGGGGCCCTTATGAAACAATCCAAACAAGGACACCCCTCCCTGCAGGAAGAGGAGGGGTCTTGCAGGGCAGAAACAGGGCTTTGCTATGCTTGGGCTGGTGGGTGACACGTTTCATGGACCGTCTATCCACAATGGCCATCTGGAGGCTGGAGGACAGAGTCCACAAGCAGATTTTGCCCCGGCTTCTTCGGCTTGGCATGTGGACGGCACCCACCCAAAACACCCCGGCTGAGATTCTCCTGCACCCGCTGGAGCATCCTGACCAAATGTCACCCAACCCTTCGGCCAGATTAAAGCCAGAGACTTTGCCTGCATCCCAGTTAGCGCTTCCCCAAGGACTGGTGGGGAGCGGCTGCTTATCAGGGGGGCAACGATGCTCAAGGAAGCTTCAGGGTCTTCAGGGTGGTTTGAGAAAGCTCCCCTCCCCCAGCAGACGAATTGCAACCTGGAGATTTCTGCCCCCCAACAGTCTGGTTGATTGAGACGGCTCAGCCAGAGCGAATTGAGGAATTGGCCCGTTTCCCGTCATGTTGCAGTTTGGAGTAAGAAACACAAAGGATAATTTCACCTTAGCTAAGATTTTTTTTCACATTAAAGGAAAAATAATTCCGGCATCTTTGAAACTGCAGCCTCTCACTCAGAGTTTTTTGTCCAAAATGCTTCAGTTTAGAGAGGGGTCCACTGGAAAAATACGGCCTGGCGTTATTGTTCAGGTGTTAAATAGGTAGACGGGGTCTTTCACGACGCCTAAAAGCAGCCTCTGGCTCCCTTAGCAAACTTGGGGGACAAAAAAACACGACCAATATGCACGTTACTAGTCCTCACGGGTTCCTCCAGCTTGAACTCAGAACCCAGGGCAGCTCTAAGGGACCCCGTGAGGTGCCACCCCAGGTCTAAATCCGCCTCTCGGGCCCCTCCTTGTTGGCAGCAGAGAAACCGTCCGAGAGGCCAGAGATCCCACAGAAGAAAGTCTCCACAAAACAAGAGAGAAGAACGGTTGCCTTTAATGCTGAGAAGGAGTCGTGTTTGGTGCGCAGAGCGAGACGGGCGAGCGGGCATCGCCCCCAAAGCAGGACCATCCTAATTGAGGGTGGGGGTGCAGGAGGGGCTGCTGTCCACAATGTGCTGAAACGAGTACTTTTAGTGCAAAAGGCTCCTCCGCCTGTGAAACCCTCTCGTAACAGAGACCCCCCCTGCCCCCAACTCTGAGGGGGCGGCTTTTCTCGAAGCCACAGGACACCAAAGTCCGTAACGCAGGTCAGAGAGGGAAATAAATAGATCCAAAGGACAGGTTATAATACTGACTTGATCTCCCCGGTTGCGAGAGGCAAGATCTTTTTTCTCCTGAGATGCAAGAAACGAAGGCCGGGGAACGGGGGTGGGGGCACAGGGGTACCCTAACACTGCACCGCGGGGTGGGCTTGCCAAGAGGCTGTGGCGGGAGCGCTGGCTCTTCCCACCCAGCCCAGATCTTGGCAAGGGCTTGGCAGTGCCCCCCTCCCACTCCCCACCCCCCGTGCTCGGCTCACTTTCTTCCCAGCGAGACCCCTGCGGGCGTTTAGCCTTCCTCTTCCCGCAGTTCGCTCGGGAGGAACTTGTACTGCTGCTGGCGGATCTGGGCCAGCTTCTTCCGGGCTTCCTCCAGTTCCCTCTCCTTCTTCAGCATCTCCTCCTGGGCTGCGATGATCTGGGCAAGAAAGGATGGGGCTATGAAAAAACCCCATTAACCTCCCCGCATGGGAAGCAGCTGGACTGTGGGGCGGGGGGAGTTCAAGTCAACCTGACACCCCCAAGGGAACTTCTGAAGCTGCCCTCCCCCGTCCACGGTGGAGAAGGGGTGGCTTGGGTCTTCCTGAAGCAGAAGGAGCTGCTCTCTCTCTCCCAGGCCTGGCTCCTGTCCAGGGACAGGCGAGTCCGTCGTTCCTCCGACGGACTCAACCCATCGTCAACCCCGGAAGAAATGGGGGTGGGGGCCAGCGGGGAAGCGACTGTGCGAAGGGACCAGGCTCACCTGTGCGATGCCCCCCACAAACTTGGTCTTCACCACCACGTCGTCATCGTCCGCCTTCCCAAAGGCCGCCTTCTGGGCTGCCCTGACCAGGTTGTCCGACGCCCGTTTCACGGCGTTGCCTGCCACCTGCGGACGGAGAGCAGACACAGCAGCGGAGAGCGCGTCCCCCAGACTTTGCGCAATCTGAAGGTGCGCTGTGCGCGCAGCCCCCGAAGGGCCACACCAGCCTGCGAGGAAAGAACCTGATTCAAGGTGGGGGGCCTGCTCACCTGCAGCCGCCTCATGGCCTCCGAGTCCTGGTCTGCCTTCACTTTGCAAGCCACCAGCAGCTGAGCCGTGGAAGCCGCCACCTGCTTGGCCGAGGAGATGAGCTTCTCCTCGCTGGCGTGGCCTTGGACCGAGGCGTTGGCCGCCTCGCAGAGGTTGCTGGTGGCGGCTGCCACCATCCGGGCCTGTTGAGGACATCCAAAGAGGCCGCAGCTGAATACGGAGCTGGGCCGGGGGTCCCTCAGATCCGCTCAAAGGCGGGAGGGAACTCTCTCCTGATTCTGTGGTTCTTCGTGGAGGTGTTTTTATTCTCTGGGTGGGGGGAACCACCCCCGGCCCCAAAAGGACCCCTCCAAGCCCAAGAGGTTGGGTGGAAGCTTCCAAAACGAACGGAGACCCCAGGAGAGACTCACCGCAGAAATCAGCCCCTGAGACCACTGACCATCATCGGCGGCGTTGGCAGGAATGGCCCCCACCTGGAAGCCCAAACGGAAAAAGGCCTTCAAAACATTTCAGAGCATGGAGAATAAAACTTTAAAATAAAATTATTTGTGGAATAAAACGGAAACGCAGTGGGGGTTTTTTTGCTTTCTAAAGCAGCATTTCTCAAGGAACTTGAAGTTGGATGGAAGCCACCATCCCGGCATTCCCCATTCTGGGAACTGAATAGCCGAGCTTTACAAACCGTCCTCAGGAATCCTTTGCCTCCAAGGCACCATCAGGCCAGGCCCTGGGGCACTGCCCAGCCCTGCAAGCCACTGCCAGGCTTCCCCTCCCCCCCTCGCTTCTCTGGGTCTGGGTTATCCGATCACGTTAAGCTGCCAAGGCAGGTCTGCCTTTGGATCAGAACCGGGCAGGAAGTCAGCCCGGTCGTTTCATCATCGGAGCTGGAAAAGTTACGATGTAGAGATAGACGTGGCCAGGATCCATCGGGCAGAAAGGGCTCGGAACGTGGGGAGGGAGGCCGAACGGGCCCAGGGAGCGTCCCAGCGGTGGGTTGGGGGTCTCGTCCGCCCACCTTGCCCTGGGCGACCAGCTCCCGCTGGGCAGCAGAGGCCGACTTGACCAGGGCGCTGGTGGCGGCTGCGATGGACTTGGCGGCTTCGAGAATCTGCTCTTCGAAGTCGAGGGTCTCGTCCGCCTGCTGCAATCAGAGAAGGAGACCATCAGGCTGGCCGTGCCTATTGCCGGCCCCCCCATGCGGAGGTCCAGCCTGTTGGAACAGAGCAGCAGCCAAAGCCAAGAGGTAAACATTAAAGCAAGCCCTGTGGGGTCCTCGCATGCCTCTCTCCCTCCTGCGCCACCTTTGTACCAGTCTGGGAGAGAGGGGGGAAAACACCGGAAGGATCTGCAGAAATTCCTCTGGAACCCTCTGTGGGATTCGTGACTGCCCCCTGCTGTGGGAAACAAGGACCCGGAGACAAAGCCAGACACCGTAGGAATGTTTGATATATAGTTGGGCTAAATTACAACCTAATATATCAAACATATCACACAGAGTCTCGCAGGACAGAAAAGGCACTCGGGTGGGGGTCAGGCGGAGGAGGGGTGCTCGAGGGGGGGAAGCCCACCCTCCAGCGGCTGTAACCCCGGGCCCAGGGAGCCTGGCGGGGGGAGGCCTCCTCCTCCTCCTCCGTGGCAAGAGTGGTCCCCTACTGCCCCCAACAGCTTCTCGGCCGAAAGCGCACCGAAGGTTTTCTCTCCCACGTTATGAGCTACAGGCAAGGAGAGGGCCACTGGCTCCCCTCAAGAGAAGCCCCTGGAGCAGCACAAAGCCCTGGCTTCCCTCTCAACCCATCTCCTTCAGCGGAAGGAGCTTCCCCAGGGGACCGAAGGTCTCTGGGCAGCTTCCGCGTGGGAGCAGAAGGGAGAGTGGGGGAGCCACCAGCCACCTGTGTGGGGCCTGTCCTGATCTGGCTGGTCTTGGGAAAGCAGCAGCTTTGGCCCGATGGCGGTCTCCCCACGCGGCTACGGAGGCCCGAGATGGCAACCAGAAACCATGCCCTCCATAGACCTCTCTCGAGGTGGCCAGGTCTCCCCGCCTCAGCCGGGCCTCTTCTTCAGCCCTGGCAGACCCGTTGGCCCAGACCCTGCCCAGAGCCTCCTCTGTTTTCCCGAAGCCACCCTCTGGGGCTCCAAGAGACCGGGATTCCTCAACCCCACCCAGCTAAGGCCACTCTAACATGCCTCTCCCCAGCCCTCCAGGAGAGGGGAGGGTCTCCTTGGGTTCCCTGCTTGCTTGTGGGCCTTCCCCAGAGGGGGGTCTCCAGATTGCAGCCCCCCCCCCCGCTCACCTTGGGCTTGGCTCGGGGCTTCAGCTGCTCCAGCTTTTTGGCAGCTGCTTCAATGGAAGCAGCAGCTCCGAGTAATTCTGTCTCGGCAATCACGGTGGGGTCTTCGGGGTTGACCCACTCGGTACCTGGAGATGGTAGACAACAATGCCGGTTATGGTAGTCTGTTTAAACTGACCACCGTTTGATTTCCTCAGCCGGGAGGCAGTGTGTGAAGTCCTCCCATCTTCTCCTACGTGGTCTGGTTTATTCCCTCCGTCGTGTGACTGGTCCCTCTGGACCTCTGTTTGTGCAATCTCTGCTCACTGACTCTTCGTAAGGGAAGCATTGCACCTTGGAGAGATGCCATACCAGGTCACAACCCGCAACGTAGCCTCGGCACCTGAATGCCACCAGGCTGCCCCCAACCCCAGCATCACTTCTTGGGGGTTTCCCAACCCAGCTGCAACGTACACGGGAGTGACTGGGGCAACGAGACCAGCCAAGGGGACGGCTAGATAAAAGGCAGCTTAGCAGGAACGTCGATGGGCAGAAGAGACCCTCCCTAGTTTTCTGGGCTGTGGAGGAGGAGGGGGAAGGAAAGATTCTGTTCATGGAACCTTACACCGAAGTAGCATTAGCTCATCTGGTCGGGTTTCCTGTCTAGTCTACTTATTAAGGCCGACAGAAACCTGCAGCCCTGGGATTTTCTGCTGGTCTCCCTCCCAAGGTCAAAGGGGGTCTGGGCTGTTCAGCTTCTAAATCTAGATAAATGTGGGCAGACCCTAGGCCTACCTAAGGAGCAGGAGGAGACCATTCTCTTTCTCAATTTAGCTCGGCCAGGAGACCCAGCACTGCTGACTCCTACGTTTGGGCCTTTCCCCACGTGTCCCCCCTGCTGAGAAGGGATAAAGGCCAGGAGCCTTTGGGTAGCAGCCCCTGCCCAGACCAAGACCTCCCCTCCCTCTCATCTCCACTGGAGGCCAATTTAGTTCCAACTCTGCTGAGTTTGGAACAGTATCACGGATTTGATTTTACTATGGATATTTCAACAAGCTTTTCGTTCCAGCCTCGACTTCCATGCCATTTTAAAAAGCTGAAGATGAAGTCGGGAGCCCCGGTGGGACGGCCCTGCAGCCCAAGCGCGGCCCCTCCCAAAAAGGCTGCGTAGTTGCAAGGCAGCGTTTTTGGCCCGGCCCTCCCCCTCCCGGACTCCCAGGCGTAATTCCCGCAGGAGAGAAGACTAGAGAAGATACACCTTTCATGGCTTCGGCAGACTGCATGAGCTCCGTCACAGCCCCCGCGACCCCCTTGGACAAGGCAGCCAGCAGGTGCTTCAGCTCGGCACTGGGCTTCTGCAGGATCTGTGTGCATTGAACAGGGGGGGAGGTGTCACAAAAGGGGGCTTCCTTAGCCTCTCCCCTGTCCTCCTCCAACCCCCCCCTCTCTCGATCTGGCCTGGCCACAACCAGGCATCGCACAGCCAGCGCGAAACTCCCCCCCCGATGCCAACGCAGAGCCGAGGTCTTGCCAGGGAGGGGCAAAAGCCCTCCTTACCGCCAGGACGTGTTCCAGGAGCTGCAGGTAAGCCAAGGTGCACTCCGTCCCATAATGCAGGGCTCTCATCCGCACGTCTTCGCTGACATCGGGGTGGTAGGAGGCTTGCTGTGGGGCAGAACACAAAGCCCTTCAGAAAAAGGGGCCTGCCCAGGTGGGGTCCTTGCACAGCCTCCGGTGCAGAAAGGGCTCAGGCGCCGCCTCTCCTCTGGCTCAGCTGACCGGGGGGGGTGTCCCAATCCTCAAGGCTCCCCAAGAAATGAGCATTCCCCTCCTAGCCCCCCCCCTTGCAGGGGGATTTCCATGCTCTGCTGCCGAAGAGCCGCTTTCTGCCGGAGGCTCCTTTGCTGCGAGCGGCCGTAAGAAGCGAATCCGAAACGCGCTGGGCTTTTGAGAGGCCGGAGGGGCTGAGAAGACGAGCCACGTGTTCCGGTTGCCAATCAAATCCTCCCGGGGGAGGCCTGAGCCCCTCAGGCGACAGAGATGCTCTGTGCACGGGGGCTGCAGGAGGAGACCCCCCTCCCCCGATCTGGGAGGACAAAGCTTGACCCAAGCGGCAGCTCAGCTTGTGAGGTTTGACCTGCGAGTTGCAGCTCGCCTTCTCCGTCTCTTGGTCAGGCTGGGATGCAGCCGTTCCCAGTGTGTGTGTGTGTGTGTCTTTTACTCCCCATTCCCCTCCTCAAACACAACTCGTTTGGTCCCTGAGAGGCCCCCGGAATCAGTTGCTCGGCCTCTGCAGCTCCAAGCAAGAGATTCTGTCTCTATTCATCTCACGCACTTACCCCCCAGCACAAACACACACTTACCTACATGCCCAGCCTCTGAACCACTGTGCAGTTGGCGTTGGCTCCCCAAAATAACCTCCCTTTACTTCTCAAAACCCTTCGCACATTTCTTCGCTTCAACTCAAGAGGAGTCCAGTGGGCTTGGAGCGCCCGCTGCCCCTTTGTGCCCTGAATGCCCTCCAAGCTGGAGGGTCCGCCAACCTCTCCCCCCACCCACAGCCCCAAAGAGGCCTGTGTCCGGGAACTGACCCAGCCCCTGTCAAGAGCGACCCCTCTTCATTTCAAAGCAAAATCACTCGGGAAACAAGACAAACCGCCCTTCAACGCAACACACAGACCCACAAAATGCTTTTCGAATGCAAACCCGCCCCAGGGCCCCCCTCCTTCCAGCCCCATCAGGAGCCCCGAGCAGGGAGAAGCCCTCAGGTGTCTGTGTGTGTGTGTGTGTGTGTGTTTACCTTGCAGGCAGCCAGCATGTCAGCCACGGCTTTGCGGCTGAGGTTGGCCGTGGCGATGACGTCCTCCTGCCGGCAGGAGTTCCCGGCTGCCACGGCTTTGGCCGTCGCCATGGTGATGCCTTTCGTCATCCGGATGGATTCTTCTGGGGAGCAGGACGTCTCAGGAACCTCCTTGGACTGGAACACCTGCAGGCATGAAAGGGGGGGGGAAGGTAAGGGGCGCTGCTGCCAGGGAAACGCCAGGAAGCAGCTGGGGGGGGGGGGAGGCTCAATGCAAATGGGGCACAGAGAGGTCCTGGTGCGAGGCAAGGACTACAGTGCCCATCCCCGTTGGAGAAAGCAAGCCCAGAGCTGGCAGGCGAGAACTGAGACCCTTCCTCTAAAAGGGGAGCAACACTGAGGCTCCCCCAGAGCTCTGAGCAAGAAGCCATGGGAATGGGGGGGGGGTTTGAGGCTGACCCAAGCTGCTTTGCTCCCCAACCTTCAAGGGAAGGTCAGAAGCCGATGCTCGGCTGAAGAGCAGAGCCTGCTCCCCACCCCCCCATAAAGGTGCCTGGGGAGGGGCCCCGGCTTGACAGCGGGACTACCGTGAGCTCCTGCTTGATGTACTCTATGGTGGCCTCCAGCGCCCTCGTCCCACGGGTGGCCTCGTCCTCCACCGCCTTCACCGTCTTCAGGAGGGACGTGACATTGGTCACCATCACCTAGAGGGAAGGACGGGAAGGAGGCATTGTAGCTGCAGCGTCTCCCTGGCTGCTGCCCAAGGAAGCCCTCTGCGAAGCCGGCCAACCCTTCCCGGGGGCACAGTTCCTGCAGCAGGGGAATCCAGCCCCACTGCAGAGGATGGCCGGCCGGCCGATGGGCATCGGAGCAAGCAGGGAATCTCTCTCGTGAGACCCTCAGCCACAGCATTTCTCGAGCCAAGGTCTCTCCTGGGAGGCTGAGAGAGGAGAACTGGCCGACCAAGGGAGGGGAAGGAGCAGCCTGGGAGCATCACCCGTTCTATTGAAAGGCGCAGGTGCCATGAACGCCTTTCGGTGAAACTAATTACAGGTCTTGTGTCCTCACCGGCTTAAGAACGAGCGAAACCCTGAACAGAAGTAGCACTTCCCCCAGACACGTGCAGAGCCTCCTCTGCAAACTTCTAAGTTGTTTGCAAGAAAAGCAAAACGCACAATTCTCCCCCGGGGGGAAAGGCAGCTCTAGGGAGGAGAAAGGCCACCGCATGCGTCTTAAAAAAGCTGCGGGCGATTATTTGCCGATTCTGGGGTTTTCGGTAAAAGCCAGAGCAGGAGGCAGCCTCCGAGACAGAAAGCGAGAGAGCCAAGGCTCCTGGGGGCAACCTGGCCGAGACTGGACCGGAAAGGCAAATCCTTCCCCATACCTTGGCAGCCCCCTTGAGCTGGTACATGGACGGGTCGTCTGCCGGCTTGCTGGCGGCTCCTTTGGTGGCACCGATGAGGTCAGACAAGGCCTTCGCCACGTCCTTAATGGCATTGATGAGCACCACCTGTCAAAAACAGGGCGGTTAGCAGCTTCAGATGCGCTCCATTAGCCTTCTGAGAGAGCAGGTGGAGGTCACTGCAACAGCCAGGTCTCTAGTGAGACGGGCAGCTATATAAATCTGACAATTATATTAAAAGAATCGAAGAAATGCCACTGTGGCACAGCTACTTGCAGGCTCCCAGGCTTCTGGGCCCAGTCTCTGGACCCAGCTGGGGTGCAGAGGCCTCTCTGGTCACGCAGCTTGCTTTCAGAAGCCCCATCGAAGGTCTTGTCTGGCAAGGGGTTCAGGGGGGATCTGGGGGAGATCCAACCCCCCTCCAATCCTAGGATGGGGTCTATCCCGACGCCCCTCCATACACACCTGCGTTTCAGGGTCGTCTGAGCCCAGGCTGGCTGCTCCCAACTTCACCACCTCTGCCAGTTGCGTGATGGTGCTGGCCGAAGACTGTGCTGCCTGGGCCAGCCTCTCCTGGCTGGAGGCGGCTCCGGAGACCAGCAGTTTGGTGTCCTCAACCAAGGCCTTCGCAGTCTTTAGGATATTTTCCCTGGGAAAAGGAACAGGGTGGAAGGAAGTGGGGTAAGTGGGCAGGAGCTGGCAAAAATCAGGCAGCCCCTTTTTCTCCTTGGCACAAACAGGTGCAAACAAGTGAGAGCTGTTTATGCCATTTTTATTAGTGCATTTCTGACTGATGGCCTCCTGCCTTTGAATTCTCCTTTTCCATTCTACCTTTCAGCTTTGATCACTTTGGGTAGGCGATACGAACTTAAATACTACTGCTACCACTATTAAACCAGCAACTGACTGCACTTTCTTCATGATCCTCCGTATTGTTGCTTCCTTCCAACCCCCCCAAACCATTTCAGAGTGAACCGACTCCCAACCCTTGCCCACTCCCTCCCTATATGCCCCCAGCCTCACCTGTGATCGGCGAAGGATTCGTTGTTCTCGGCGTTCAGCGTCCCGGCCGCAGCAAACAAGATGGTGGTGTCCAGGTCAGCGATGATGCCGGAGACGGCGCTGGCAGCCGTGATGCACGCCTGGGTGCCCTTGTTCCCCGCCTGGAGAGCCGACAGCACCAGGGACACCTGTCCAAAAGAAGGGACCAGGGGGGATGCAGGGATGGCCCATCGAAGGAAGGATGGCGAGGGCGGTGTGTGTGTGTCCCCCATCGTGGCAAGCACCCACCTTTTCGCTGACGGTCCGGGTGCATTCGATCAGCTCCCGCTTAGTGTAAGCGTCAGTTGGGCATATCTGCAGGGCCCCGGCTTTCTGGACCAGGAAGATGCAGCTGTGTCCAAGTTCTTGAACCCGGGTTCTGATCTGGAACCCTATCTGTGGAGCCAAAAGGTGGCAGAAGAAAGGACCGCCAATGAAAAGGCTCCTGTGGGGGTGTCCCCCCCCCACCAGCAGAGAGGGAGGGAAAGGCGACCCTGGAGGGACGAGGACGAGGACGGGCTCCCGGCTGGTGAAGGGGAGACGCGTCTTCAGCCCCGCCGAGGAAATACTAGGAAACACCCCTCGCGCCTGTTTTACTATAGAACCCGCGTTCTACCCGTTATCACGGTGTCTGTGGCTGCTGTAGAATAAAAAGCAAATTAAATCCAGGACTAACAGCCGCTCTGAACATCGGGGAGGAAACAGGTCAGAAGGAGGAAAAGCCTCAGGAGAGGAAAGCCGAGGGATGGGATGGCAGGATCGGGGGGCTGGCTTGCTCGGTTTTCTCTTCCCCCCAAATTAGAGGGAAGGTTGGCTTTTACTCTGAAAGGGGGTTTCATGCTCTGCGCTCTGAAGCGGTTTCCCAGTCTGGGGCGGAAGGGGGGCTGCGGAACTCTGAACCGCTGTAGCCGCCCCCAGACCTCCGGTGGGCGCCTTCTCCCCCACAACTCTTGCCCTGAAGGGGGGGGGCCACGGGTGGCAGACCTCCTCCGGCTCCGCAGTCCCCGCTGCCATCCGGCCCTGGGAGGCCAGGTGTCCGTAGTCGGTGGTCATTTGCGAGGCGAGTCCCCCCAGCTCCTCCGGATTCGTGACCGCTTTCGTCATCTGGAAGGATGGAAACCAGGATGAGCGTCCTACATCGCCACGTTGCCTGGCAACACCGACTGGAAGGCCCGGTGGGGGCTTTTGGAGACCCTGCCCCCAATTTTGCTGTCTCCCCACCTCTCTTTCTGCTAGTCTCCCCCAGCCATCTGACTCGTTTTAGGGAGAGACTTGGTTGCCAGTTCGGTTCTGACTTGTTCCGAACCGTCGCTCCAGCTTTCTGTTTTGCCCCTCGCCCAAGTCCCCCTTTCTGGGCCTTTGCCAAACAGACCGACCTGCCTTCCGTGACAAGCGGAGCCGTGAAGCCGTGAGGTCAGGCGGGGCGCCTGCGTCTCTTACCATCTCTTGGGCGGTGACCGCGATGGCCCGGCAGTACTTGACAACGGTGGTCTGGTAGTCGACAAAGGACCCTTTGGGATCGGACGGCGTCCCTTCATCCAGCTGCGCGGCAGGCAGCGTTGGAAAGAGAGGGAAGACGGTCAGCAAGGGAGAGTAGAAGGCCTCAACCTGGAGCCTCTGGACTACACATCCCATCATTCACCATCAGCCCAGCCACCAGCCTCAGGTTATGGGAGCTGAGGTGCAACCCCACTGCCCATCCCTAGACGATCTGACTGAGGATGGCCGAGATGCAAGAAACAGTTGAAGCAACCCCATCTTTGTGGGTAGGACCCCAGGTGGAAGACCAGAAGAGACTCCTTTCCACCCGCCTGGCAGGAGGAGACAGCGCTGGGCCAGGATGCGTCTCCCCCAAATCCCCTTCCCCCATTTCAACGGGTAACCTAACAGCACGAAAGCTGCTGGGAAAAGACTTAAGAAATAAGAAACCACCGTTGCCAGCCTAGTCCCAGCCAGTCCTCGGGTGCCCGGAGAAAGTCGCGTGGGCCCCTCGGGAGAAGCAGCAGTGGGCGCAGGAGGCCCTCCACCCACCTTACTCATAGCTTCAGCGATGGAGTCCACCATGTTCCCCACCATGCCTACTTCGCTGGCAGCCTCATTCAAGGTCACCATGATGTCGTCCACGGCTTCCTTCATGAGCTGCGCCGCTTCCAGGATGGCATCGTGAGTGTGGGACGCCTGGGGGGGAGAGAAGGGAGACCCATCGGCCTTTCCTCCCTTGGCCAGGCGGCTGTGCGCGCAGGGCCCTCACGTCCTCCGGTGGGGCAGACGGGGGAGACCGACGGATGCGCAGGCTCCGCTAGAAGCCGAACGTGGGGGTTGCAAGGAAGGGGGCTCCTTCTGGAGGAAGAGGCTTCCAAGGAGGGCCTGGGCAGGAGTCCAACGGAAAGGACGTCTCTGCAAAAGACCTTCCCCCGATTGCTGCAACTGCCGCTCTGAAGCAGGGCAGGCACCCCTGGAATAAGAGGCTTCCTGGGCTATCCAAGGGGAAATGCAGCCGCTGCCCAGAGCAGCCCCAGGAGTTTGTTTGTTGATTTATTTATTTATTTATTTATTTTTATACCCCCGCCTCATTTCCCCAGTCAAGGGGGACTCTAGTTAGTCCCAGGACCCCAGAATCAGGAGGGACCAGCAAGATCGCCCAACCTGCCCCTCTGCACAACGCAGGAATCCAAATTAGCACAGAGGGAGGCCATCCCCTCTCGGGGTCGCTCCTTCCACCCTCAAACGCTTGGAATTCCCACCCGGGAAGATTCAAGTCAAAAGCGGTTCTTGAAAAAGTTTTCAGCCCCCCCCTTCCCAATATCCGAGTCCTCAAAAGTTTATTCCGAGCATCCTTTTTTTAAGAAAAGGCAATTAAAACATTTTCTGCCTGAGCGCCTGGAGGAAGACCCCAACCAGACGGAGTTGATTACCAGAGGCTGTGCTTCGAATTAAGGGTCCTCGCGGGAGAGGCAGCGGAGGAAAGCTCCAGCGCTCCCATCGCCCACTGCCGGCTGCCTCGCGACGGCTCCCAAGGAGCCTCGTTTTAGACGGGTTTCCCTTCCGACAAACGAGGCGCCTTCCAGGGGGTTCGCCGGGTCCGGCTGACGGCCCTCCCCCCACGCCAGATTAAACCTCCCGTCAACCTGAGTTAGCCCAGCCTGGCTGGGCATGTGGGGGGTGGGAGTCTCCCCCATCTTAAGGTTGGCAAGGCTGAAAAACGACGGGCTCCCGTGGCCCCCATCCGAGTGCAAAGGAAGAAGAACGCAGATAGTCCTCGACTTATGACCACTGCAAGCATGAGGGGCAGCTTCCATTAGAGTCATAACTTGAGGACTGAAGTGTTTCTTTCCATTTTAAAGGCTTCCTGCAAACACAACAGCTGCTCGGAAGCGATCTCTTCAATCTGCCCGTTTGTTTTTCAAATGTCCCCAGTGCTGCTGCTTCTTCTAGGGAGCCAGGAGTCCAAGAGTCCCAGCTCCCCCTCCCCAGCCATCTCCAGAGGGACCCACCCTGAGGATTTCCCTTGAGGAGGCTGGCAAGGCTTCCCTGGCAGAGCCAAGCAGGACTCATGTTTCATTAGGAATCTGCCCCGGCCTAAATCCTGGGCACCCAGAGCTCCCTCCCAGAGAGGCCACCCCAGGTCACATCACTCTTCCCTGCTGGGAGGGATCTGCCCCCTCCGGTACCTGCCCCGCCTCGCAGCGCCACCGACGGATACCTTTGGGTTCCCCCCTCCTTCCTTGGCCGCGTAGAGCATCTGGAGGGCTGATTCCGCCAAGGTCTTGGTCTGATCCAGCAGGTTCATTTGCTGCTGGTGATTCATCAACTTGGAGACGACGCCAACGGCCGCCAGGACCAGGGGCTCGAAGTAGCTGGAGAGCTGCGTCACCTGAGCAGGTCAGGAGACCAAGCGGTCAGACAGGCCGGGGTGCCCTTTCTAAGAGGGGCGCAAAGACCCCCCCAAAGCAGCTGTGCTGTGTCTTTCCAAGCTTGGCGACTTGAAGCAGGGGGGATCCTGGGAGCTGCCGGTCAGGCACTTTAAAACGGGCCAAGGTTGAGGAACTCAGCCGTTCAGAAGGCCCTGAGAAGAGGCCCCTCTTGAGCCCCTACCTTGTGTCCAAGCTGAGCAGCCTCCCCTCGGGCTGCCGTCACTATGGGGTCGATGAGATGGCCGATTTCCTGGACGACGGAGGTCAGCTGTTCCTGCAGGGCCTGAGAGACAGACAACAGCCGCTACCCTCGTCTCATCGTAAATGGTTAAAAAGCCCGTGAAAACAGCCCTGCTGGTGAGGATTGTGGCTTCCTAGCTACTCCTTGGGCAGCTCACCCAAAACTGGTCCCTGGTACTAAAAGGTTGGGAAAGGGCTGGCTCAGACCCACTGCGCTGCCCCTCCGCCCAGTTGGTGGCCCTTCCACTTTGCATTGGAAGGGGAGATGCCCCCACGCCCACGTCTGAGGGGGGATTCACTTTCCTCTGTGGAGAAGACCCCATGTCCCTTACCTCCACCGAAATGTCATCCCTGGTGGCCAAGTTCTGACTCACGGCGGCGAGGGAGGCTTGCTCGATGTCTCTGATGCACCTGTTAATGCCATCGATGGCGTGGTCGCACTCCCGCTGACCGGGAGCTTTGTCCCTGCAGAAAACAACGGGAATCAGCACGCCTGAACTGGCCCTGCAGCGGAGGCTTCTGGCAGGGGGATTTCGCGTTCTTGATTCCTCTCCTGCCACCACGCCTGGCCTTCTGCTTTGCACCCCCTGGGCCCCCAGGTCCCTCCGGACCCTTAGAGCAGCAGGGGGCCAAACACAGAACCGCGCAGGAGACGAAAGGGGGGAGCCCCACCTGATGGACGTGATGAGGCTCTTGATGGACTCGGAGACCGTGTGGGAATGTCCAGCCAGGACGGACCAGGTGTTGGGGTCCTTGGGGTTGATTGCCAGGGAGCGAGCGGTTTTGATCAAGAAAGACGAGCTCTCCAGCATGGTCCGGGCTGAAGCCAGGATGGGCTCCTGCGCGCGAGAGCCCTGGAAAGAGGCCATCTGGTGAGCGAGGAACTCCTCCTCCTCCATCAACGTTGCATTAATGGCTCAGGTGGTAGAACAGAGCCCCTTCGGATGCCCCCGTGTCAGTGAGGCTCTCACCTCCACACTGATCTGCGCAGGGATGCTGGCAAACTCAGGGTTGGAGGCGAAGGCGGTCAGGTTTTCCACGGCTTCAATGAGCGGAGCGGCAGCGGTCCGGCACTTGCCACGATTGTCTTCTGAGAAGTCTCCATCCAAAGCCTGAGGAGCAGAAGCAAACTGAGCGGTTTGGAGCTCAATTTAAAGAAGAAAAGAGGAAAAAAGCTACCGGAAGTCTGAACCGGGAACCCAAAACATTCAAGGAGGCTGCGAAGTCCTTCGGTGGGTCGGCTAGAGCTGGGGATGGTCTTGGACAAAAGTTCAAATTCTCCCCTTGGTTTTGAGGTCCACCAGGCTCATTCTTCGATGCTCTTCTGATGGGACATTATCTTCTCCAGGCTCCTTCAAAGAAGCCCAGAGACCCCATTGCACGATATGCTTCACACCCCGCATGGCTTAACCACGATGGAGTGAACATCTCAGATTTGACTGGGGAAATACAAACCAAGCCCATGGCCCTACTGCTCAAGGCAGACCCCCTCCCCACCCCAGCTTCTTCCTTTAAATACGTCATGGACTTTCTTGGTGGCCCCAGAACTCCAAACTTTTGGATGGTGACCAGCTCATGATCCAGAACCCTGTAGCAGCCTTTCTGAAACTTGGCCCCTTGAAGCTGTGTGGACCTCAACTCCCAGAATCCCCCAGCCGGCCCTAGAGGATTCGGAAGCCAATCCCTCTATCCCCACTTTCCTAGAGGAACGTTCTGAAAACGAGTTCCCAGCAAGCCCAGAAGAGGGGAAAAGTGAGTCACCGGCTTTCGCTTGACAAGGAAGCAAAACCCAGCCACTCTCTGGAAGAATAAACTGAATCACGGCCATTCCTTTCCCAGCCCTCATTAAGGTGATCAAACTGCACCAGGCAGAAAAATAGAAGCCTATTAGAAAAAAGTCATGACGTGAAATCAGTGGCCCACCTTAAAAAGTACAGACTCATTACTCTAATGGCCAGCCTAATTTTGGCAGATCAGAAAGGAAATCTGCCTGCATCTAGCGTTTACATTTGAAAAGAAATGAGGTTTCCTCATGAGCATTTGCAGAGATTCCTCAGTGGGCAGATCTGGTTCCCTTAAGTTTCTCTTTCCTTGAAAAACCAGACTTCTCTCTGCTTCTCATCTTTTTTGTCAAGTACAAGCAGTGAAAGGACACGCTCCATATGTTCCTTTTCAGAGGGCTGCAAAACGTGATTTGTTTTCTCTGGTTTTTCACTGAAACATTATCTGCATTTTCTTTCCTGTTCATTAAATGTTTAGATTTGGCTTGTTGAGATTTCTGCTTTTATCACAACTGGCTTCTTTTAAATCGTTGTTGAAGACCAATTTGGGATTTTAGGGTCTGTTTCGGTCTTAACTCCAAACCTCATTCAGAAAGTGGTCAGCACTAAATAATAACAAACCCATCGCAGAATAATGGGAAGGATCACACCCCAGTAAGGCGCCTGAAAGGAATCTCAGGATAAAGGCAGAAAATGGAAAAAATCCCCCCAAGGAAGCGGCTTCCACACTGCCCACTTTCCACGCCTGGTTTCTGCCTTCCCCCAAACCAGCTTTCCCTTCCTGGAACAGGAGAACCGGAGGCCTCTGGAGACGAGGGCCAGAAACCGGGTCGCTCCCTGCCTGCCCTCTGCTGCCACCCTCCTCCTGGCGGACGAGGGGACAGCTTTCTGGGGTGTGTGTGAGCTTTTCTTTTAAAGGCCCCCCCTTTCATCCCCGCCGGAGGGTTCGAAGGCATCCGGGCTCCCCCACCTTAATGGTCTTCACCAGGTTGGCCGTGCTGTTGGCCACCTCCTTGGCCGACTGGACGAAGTGCCTCTTGGCCACGGGGTTGGCCGTTTTGGACGACGCAATGCGGCAGGCGTTGCAGAGGGCAGACGTGTGCTTGGCTACGATGGTGGCTGCTGACAAGACCTGAAACAGACACGGGATGTGGGGGGTACTCAGCGCTTTGCACACCTGAAATCCCCCCCCCTCGATGCAGGTCCATCTTCTTCAAGGGTCCGGCGGCAGGAATGGTCTTTCTCAGCTTGAGCCAAGGCAGGGCCGCTGCTGCCCAGAGGAGGCCAAACAGGGACCGAGGCCATCGCCCTGGGAGAGATCAAATCTGTCCTCCCCCGGGGACTCCATGGTCACAGGAGGGCGTTCCCTCGGCTGGTCGCAAGGAGCAAGCAGGTGGGAAGCGATGCCAAAGGGCCCAGGAGAGAGCCAGGTCTTGGCCGGGCTCCCAGGGCCATAGAAGCTTCCTTGGATCGGCCTTTCCGAGGCAGCCTTCTGCTAACAAGGGACTTCTTTTCCTTTATAAACCATCTTGGGAGTATTAACAGCCTAAGTGTAAGAGTGTGTGTGTGTTGCTGACCAACACCGTACTACCTGCCCCGAAGGGAGCCTTACCTGGGACGGGCTGCTGGCTGGATCCACCAAGTTCTGGCATGCCATCTGGATGGCCTGGTTGGCGCGGGCAAACTGGATGGGATCCACCAGGCCCTGTTGACCAGCCTGGCTGTTGGGGTCCGAGATGCCCACCAGGTAGGCGGCCTAGGTGACAACCGGGGGGTGGGGAGGGGGGGGTTCAGCAAACTGCGTGAAGCAGGCCACCCGCCAGGGCGCTTTGGGGGAAGCAGCCCAAATGGAAGCGGAAGAGGAGGATCTCCTGCATTTCAACGCAAGTCAGGGACCCCCAAAGGCCGGGGAAACGCAAGGCGTGACTTCGGCCCCATTTGCAGAGCTGCCTCCTGCCGCT
>JANHGC010004820.1:16519-28414 GCA_027560395.1 Boaedon fuliginosus | reverse complement strand
CCCCCCCCCCCCCAGCCCTCTTCCACGTACTTTTTGGGAGAGACGGATTCTTCTAGCATAGTCGATTCTTCATCTCCTTCCAGCCCAAAGCGATCTTTGCTTTGCTTCTGCAGAAAAGGTCAAGAGAGGCCGTCGGTCCCTTCCTGCCTCTTGTGAACCCACCCCTCTTTTGGCAAAGGGGCCTGAACCCCCACCAGCCCACTCTGCAGTCTCCTGGCTGCAGCTGGGGCTCTAATCACCGGCCCCTTGGCTGGGCAGAGTGGCCAGTGGCCCCAAAGCTTAGCTCACGGTCGGGGCAATTCCCTACCGCCAGCACCTAAAATGCCCTCCCCACCAAACGCTGGCTGGGAGAGAGGCTTGAGACTGCCGGGGGTCTTGGGAACGGAAAGAGATAGATTCCCACCTCCTCCCTTTACCTTCGTACAGGTATGGAAGGCAGAGGGAAGAGAACCCCCAGCCCAACACTCCCCTTCCCCCGCTTGGCAGTTTGGGGGCAGGTGGCTGGGATGGCTGCCTGGGTGCGGAGTTCAAGGCTCTTCCCCACATTCAAGGTGACTGGGGGAGCTGCCCCCCCAAAGGAAGCCGTAAGGGTCGTACCTTCTTGAGGATGATGTCAATGTAACCTGCGATCAGCTGAGAGATCTGCTCCCCTTCAGTGGTCTGTACTGAGTAGTAGCTCTCCTGGTATTCCCCAAAATCCTAAGGGAAGACACAGCGCTATTTGCATCAAGATTGGGACGCCTAGATGGGAGGCTTTCCTTCGGCTTCACGCTCACCACCAGGAATTACCAGGGTGAAGCTTTTGGGCGAGGCCGCCCAGCGTTTCACGGTGGTCAGAGGCCACTCCTGCAAGACCTCCTTGGTCTTTTCATCCACACGCATCACAGACTCCTTGGTAATTCCTAGCAGACGTGGGACCAGTTTGTTCTTCCCTTTCATTTTCTCCTGTGAACAACAACATTTGAAAGAACGTAAGGGGACTCCCGAGGAGGGACCTCCTAGACCCCTGCCCTCCTTCCCTTCGAGGCCTTCCCTCTAAGCCCCCAAAGCAGCCTGTCCTCCGCGGCCCACAGCCTGAGTTCATGGGGGGGCTCTCTTGTGCATTCTGCGCCTACTTGGTTTTTCTGGAGCTCCTGCTCCAGAAAAGGCTCTCCTGGTGTAATTGCAGCTCATGTTTTAACAAGTTAAAAATAAGTGAGTTGGGATATGGACTCTGATCTTGCTTGGCCTCCTTGGAAGCCAGTCAAATTATTCAGAAGCCCCGATCCAGATCAAGAATCGATGTTGGCCAAGACCAAGTGAGGAAAGGAAACCCTTTCAGTTGAGGGAAGCCTCAACTCTAAACCTTTTTGAGCTAAAAAAGGTGCCAACTCTTTAGCCAGGTCTTATGAAACATATTCTTCACTGCTGCACGCACCGACCATTGAATCTAACTGAGTAACTTTAAGTCAAGTCCAAATCCTACCTTCACCAGGAAAAAGGAGACTCCGTAGGTCCTCAGAGACCGGGCCAACTTAACGTACTTCACTTTTGCCTCTATTTCTGTCATCTCTCCGCAATTCTTGTGTTCCTGTGGTAAAGAAGGCTGCTTTGGTCAAACTGAAACCACCCAGGAGAAGGCCTCACCTGCTTTGGAACAGGCAGACTTCCAAGACGCTGCTAGAGAGAGACAGACACACACTTCTGAACTTTTTAATTTGTTTGCTTATCAAGATCCATAACCTGACATGTCTCAACGGAGCAGCCCCGGCTGGGCAGGGTGCGAGCTGCAACTGGCCACCCTCTCACTATGCTCCCTTCTCTGTCTTCTTTGCCCACGGCCTACACCCCTTCCTTTCTCAACCTGGCATTATTCTCCGCAGCTCACGTCAGCTTTCATTAACCTCTGAGGTACCGGTGATATTTCAAGGATGTGAGATTCGCGCATGGAAAGGTCTTTCCTCAGGCCTTGGAAGGCAGGTGTCATCTTCCCTCCATAGGCTTCCTGAAGGAGTTTTGCATCAAATGGCTGATGCTGGGCACCTCCTGGGGTATGTCTTAGAGAGGCGGCCAACGTCTGTGCTATCCAGAGCAGAAAATGGGGGGTTTTCAAGCTGACCTGGGGGTTCATAGCACCTCTTTATACTTCCCACTCCAGGCCGATCACAAATGTTGGCTTCAGTGCAAGGAGATGCTCACCTTGGGTTTAGAGCGAGCCAGATTAGGCAGCCGACTGCAACTCGGAGGAGAGGCTGCTCCCTCTGCCCGCCAATTAGCAAACCGCGTGTTGAAGAGCCCTTGCCATCTGGAGCCTGCTCTCCCTGGATAGTGGATCTCATAACCCTTGGTAACCAGTAGCCAAGCCTGGAGTAAGAGCTATTTGTCTATTTTCAACAGATTTGAGACTGCTTTCTTAAGACTCCTGCTCGGCTCCGTTTGACAGGAATTGTTAAAGTGGCCATTTTGTTTTTTTGAGAAAGAAGGCACTTCTTAAAGGCCCAGATTGACTAGGAAGGACCCAAAACACAGCCCTGAATTTGCTACGATAGGAATATTTCTAATTCCCAAACCCAAAAGAGTTTCAACCAGTGCCAGCCTTTGTCTTGTGCCCTCCAGATGCTGCCTGGGTGTGGTGGGAATTGAGACCCAAAACATCTGGAACGCATCGCCCTGGGGAAGGCGGCAGCGACAGATCCTGACCGAGCAGATGAAGCCCCGGGCTCTGCACCAGCTGTTCCCCAACCAGATGTGTCAGCCCGTGACTTCCAGCGTCCCCACTGTTCACCCTGACGGAGGATGGTGGGAATTCTAGCTCCCAACACCTGGAGGGCATTGATGGGAAAAGCGGCTTTGGGTGCAGCTGGCCAAAGCAAGACCACTCAGCAGGACAAGGGCTCCCAGCCCTCTTGGGGCCTTTCACACCCTCCCTCACCATGCACAGAACTGAGCAGACCCCCAGGCCCCTAAAACCCGTGCCCCATCCCGCCCTCAGAAAGCCCCCTTTCCCCCTTGGGAAGGACGGCCCTTCTCTGCTTTCTACCCTGCGTCAAAAGGGAGGAAACACGCTCCTTTCGGGAAGGGAACGCACCGAGAAGCAAGCCAGCCCTCCGACCAGGCACAAAATTATAATTTAGGGTTAGGAAGTTTGCCAAAGGGAGCAAAAGAGAGGAAGAACACCTGCTTCCCTCACACTTGACAGAATGCCACGGAGCCAAAAGTGGGGCTGCACAAACCAGACACACACACACACACACACACACACACACACAGAAGGAACGTTGAAATGTGCGCTGTGTCCCGCTCGGCGTAGAAGACTCCCTTCTTAGTTACCTGGAAGATTCTCTTTTCGGCTCCTCTTTGCTTGATATATTCTTTGGGGAGAAATTCTTTCAGGCTGCAGGAACAAGAAAAGCCGCCGTTAAATGGGGGGAACGCGGCCCCGGGGGTCTCGCCCGCCATCGAACCTTCAGAAGCCCCACTCTGACAGGTGCAACCCTGCTGTTCCCGAGGGAGAGGCAAACCTCCTGATACGATTAAGCCACATTATTTAAATTCCGTGGAGCTGCTTTAGCAAAGTCCGATGAATATCCCATCACTCTCATCGTTCCGGCAGCCGTTCGGCATTTCACGGGCAGCAGCATCAGGCTCCCTTCAGGAGCAGCTCCCATGGGGTTCCCATCGCCAGCTGAGGTGGGCCTGCATTTCCAAGGTGGGGAGCCTTGGCAAAGGTCCCCCTCCGCCCTTCCAGGGAAGAGGCTGGGGGCGAGAGCCAGCCTGCAAGAGGCCAGGGGGTGGCAGAGGTCGCCCTAGAAATGCTGGAACTCCCTGGGGGGAGGAAAGTGAGGGCTGGGGTGGCCCCCAAAGACCCTGGGGCTAAAGCAATTGTGCAGGCAGCAGCCCGGTTAGCCCCCGAGGGGGAAGAGTCTCACTTACTCTAAGAACCCAGGTTTGTGCTTGTGCTCCACGTGAGGCCCAAACTGGATCTGGGCCTGAAAGGCGCCAAATTCACAGGCCTTCTCGAAGGACACCGGGTGGGAACCATTCAGGATGTCGTCCCGGGCCTAGAAGGCAAGTGGGGGACAGAGTCCATGTCAGGCCCAAAGGTCTCAGCTGCTCCTTTGCCAACCTCCCATTGTTCCAAGCAACTTCGAAGCACCTTCCTGGCACCCAGGGGTAATTCAAAACAGCGCCAGTGGGAATCAAAAGCCTCAGCAGAACCGACTTGCTAATAAACGGGGGGACTAAAATACTCAAGGCCGGCTTCCAAGATCCTGCAAACTAACCCCTTTTTCTTTTCAACAAATCTAGTTAGCCTAACCCTGCAAGAATCTCGTCTTGGGGGTTGGGACCCACACTTCAGGGCTTCACACCCGCAGGACGTGGTTTAACATGATGTGCAAACATGATGTGGCTCGCTAAAACAGCCACCTTTGGTCAGACCAGCTGGTGCCTTAGCAAGAGGGTCACCTGTCCACCCCCCCAACACACCTGGACGTAGAGCAGGTTGAGCTGGACGGGGTCTCTGGAATCCACGTTCTGATCCGAGTAGAAGAACTTCCGCCTGAGAAGCAGCGTCTCGTTCTCGTCCACCCCTTGTTCCCGAAACGTCCGGCTATGGTCCAGCCAGTTCACTGGGGGGGGGAGGAGGAGAAGGAGGCAGATTGTTTCACAGTTGTTGTTCCCCAGCTCAGCCTCCTTCAGGCCCCTGGACCGGAGCCCCCGCGATTCCCTACGGGCCGGGCTACGAGTCGCTGCGGGAACTGGGCCGCCCCAAGTTGCGAAGGAGAAAACGCAGAGCGGGACTAAAAAAAACGACTCCCGAGAACTTACTTTGTATTTTAAACAAAACGAGCCGTGGTTCCCTTTGGAGCTCTCTGGCTCCTCTTTTAAAATATATACATTTTAACCCTCGATTTAGAGTGTGGGTCTCTGCACCCTCCTTAGATGATGTGCCTACGTGAGCAGGGTTCCTACGAAATCCCTCCCATTTTCATGGCAAGAGCCTGCGTGTTCTCCGTCCCTGGGAACGCCACTCACAGTCGTCATCGGTGTGCAGCTTGGCTTTTAATTTCTCCATCTTCTTCTCATCCCGCAGCAGCGTCCGGTCCTTCTTCAGGGTCCCTGTCCCCTCTTCCTTCTTCTCCTCACTGCCTTCTTGGATTAAGGAATACTCTTCATAGTTGGTGATGCCTGAAAAGGCAAAGAAAGTCGTTTTTCTGAGCTGCAGGAGCTGGCGTGGTTTGGGGAGAGGTCTGTGGGTCAGAACCTCCCCCCCCCCGAGGATTCAGATGGGCGAATGTTGGCCTTTCCGGGACTCTAAGCACGTCCGTCTTAGAGGTGAGCAACACAAGCACTCAGCCCATTCAGCAGCCAAAAAACAAGACGAGGCTTCTTTCCGGCAGAGAACTTGGAGCGTCACATCTAATTAAGAGGACAAAGGCTGGAAGCACCAGGACAACAGGCTGCGCAAGGGCAACCCCCAATCCTTACAGCCCCCTTTCAAATCAAGGAAGAGAGGCAGGTCCTTCTCCCTCGGCCCACACCAAGGACTAGCCCCCTTCCAGGTGATCCCCAATCGATGGCACCACAGACCCAATTAATGGGCAGCTGCCAGCAGAGCAAGAGATTCCCAGCACAACCCACGAAAAGGCCCCTTTGGAGGCCAACGAACTACAGCCTGGCTCAAAAACCCCTTTGCGTTTCCTGGAATGTCACTTTTGGAAGCCGCTCTTGACGGTTGACGACCACGGCCTACTCCACAGCCTCTGTGCCCTCTTTCATGTGGGGCTTGGCCCCCTCAGACCATTTTGTCTGGAGGGGAGATCTGGCTGCTCTTCTTGGGGACAATCGGCTTGGACCGGCCGTCCTCTGTCATACCTATCCGGCTGCAGATGGTCACCAGCAGTTCTCCCACGGTTTTGGAGTCGTCCACCATCACCGTCTTCACGGAGCCGTCCAGCATCCTGATTTTCTGGGGTCTCTGCTTCTTTTTGTATTCCAAAATATCCTAGGGAGTAAAGCACCGGAATATTTCACAGGAGAGAAACCTGGAAGTGGGTGGGTTTCTTTGACCCTGACCACAGCCAAGCAAGAGAGAGAGAGTCAAGGATGCCCTGATTAGGCCTTGCAGCTCCAGGGATTTATTTATTTTATTTTTATTTTATTGGATTTATACCCCGCCTCTCTTCACCCGAACGGGGAACTCGAGGCGGCATTCCCAGGGTTGTGGGCGAGACCGACATTGAAAGGAACCACTGCTGAGCTCTTGTGTCAGGGAAGGTGTCTCCACGAGGTCACCAAGAGTCAAGGGGGACTCAGGGAGATTTTACCTTTATGCTGCAGAAGACAGGTAGGTAGCCAGAATACCGGCTTCTTTGAGCCCCAGCCCCATTAATAGGCCCAACTGGTCCTGCCTGCACCCTGCAGCCAAAGGCGATCTGCAGCCCCCAGAAGTGGAAGGGCTGAGCTGCCCCCCCCGAAGGGCCCGAGGGCCTTACCCCATTCCGCAGCATGTAGTAATCCAGGGTCCTGCCGGCCTCCAACCAGATGCCTTTCCGCGGATCTTCATCGGACAGGAACAACCCGTAGTCAGAGGCTGTGAAAGAAGACGGAAGAGGGGCTGAAGCAGCCGCCCGCTCTTAGATGCCCCCCTTCAGCTTCCTTCTTCAGCCCCGGTCTTCTGCTGGCCCTTCACCCTCACCCCCGTCTCCTTTTCCTTCGGCTATAATTGGTTCCCTTCATTCTGCAGGTTCAAAGTTTGTGCTGCACGGATCAATGGATTGATTGTTCAGAAAGGGAGGGAGGGAGGGAGGCTCAATGTTGCTTCTAAAAAGGGGAAGGTGGGCTTGTTGCTTTTCTGCAGCGAGGGGCCTTCTAAGAGCTGTGGCATACGGCCCTCTGAACATCTCCACCTGCCTTCTCCTTGCCTCGTTAGGCTGCTATGGGGGCTCCTTCTTGGTCTCTCCCGTGCCAAGCGAGGTTGCCCGTGGTTTGTTCGTTCATTCATCTAGCTGCCCATCTTAACAACTCTCTCACAACCAGCGTCTCTCCAGACTCACTTGCCTGTTTAGGAGCCACCCGTCTAACCCCACAGATCGAGCAGGGTGATTTTCAAGCATCCCTCCTGGCTGCAGCCTTGATAGGCAAGCGATGGCTTAAAGGGAGCCAGGCTTGCCCGAGACTGACCTTGCCCCGTCTGAGCCTCTGGGACCCTCTCGCGGATAACCCGGCACGCGTCGTAGACAGCAGTGGAGGGTTCAAACTGCATCGTCTTGACCACATTGCATTGGCGGACACAGATTTTCAGCGACAAGGCAACCATGGTGCTGGGTCCCTCGGGGGCTTCTATCTCACCTTCAAAAGAAGCAAAGGGGAACACGGGATGAGCACTGAGAAAAGAATCACAACTACAAGAGCAATCCTTCTCCTCCTTCCTCTGAAAGTTCCCCCCCGCTGCCCTCACCGCCATCCCTCCCTCTGGGACGCTGACTTGGAAGATGTCAACATTATTGGCCCACCGAGCCAGCGATGCCTGCTCTGGCTAGCAACAGCCGAGTGGGAAGCTTCCACATCGATTTCCCCCTCCACATCTGCTACTCGGCGTATTTTGATCCCAAAACCCAGCATGTAATTTGGGATCTTCTGCAGGGGAAGCCAACGTTCTGCCACTGAACTCCACTTCTGCCATAATCGCTCTTGATATTAGGGTGTGGACAGACCCCTGGAATTATCCATTCTCTGTGTCAAAAATGTCAACGTCCGTGCCAGGCGGGAGCAGAGCGGGTCCAGATTACACTTAGTTGGAATCCTATGGGGACGGGTCGGCTTGCTTTCAGTCTTACTTTAGGATTCACGCGAAGCTCCAACCTGTGAAAGTCTCCAAGCAGGCTTGGGGCTTCCACCATTTGCTTCATGCAGGCATCTCCTCTTCCTCCCCTACCTCCACTGTGGTGGGAGAGGAAGGGGGATGGTCTAGGAGAAGCACCTTATGCTCCAACTCATCCCCAAACAGGTCTTGGGCCAACAGCACCAGGCCCAGAAGCCTCCTACAGCCCCAACAGGACCCAACCAGTTGGAAGTTGAGTCCAAAAAACCAGCTCAACCTTCTCATAACGTTAGAGAGAGCCAAAAGCACCCCTCCCCCTTTAGGATATGACTCAGTCAGCCTATGATTTAAGCAGCTCTCTAAAAGCTGCAGTTGATTACTTCAAGGCTGCCCTTTGCTGGCTCTCCCAGAGATCTGCTTCATTCTTTCCAGTGGCTGATCCCGAGATGGGCAGCCACCACAGCCTGGTCCTAGAGAGAGCCCACCAAGAGAGGGAAGGCATGAGCGACTCCTGGGCTTAGAAAAACCTTCCTCCCACCCAGGCAGAAGGGGTGTTAGATGGCCCCCTGCAGAGGGAGGCACTTCAGCCCCAACACTCAGCAGGGGGTTGGAAAATTTTAGGCATTTACGCTGCTCTCCAAGAGGCTGCAGCTGATGGACGAGGGAGACACGGAGACGGAGGGCAGGAATGCCCCATGTGTTCAGGATGACAATGGCTGCCTGGTGGCATCTCCCCATGTGCTGGCAAAGGTGCACCACCTCCCCAGGGGCTAAATGGGGGCACAGATGCACAACAGGCCACCAAATGATAATTCTCCAGTCTCCAGAAACTTTTTATTAAAAAAACTAAAAAGGTTTTTTTTCAACCATGCCATGCCTCTTTTACCACTTATTCTGCATCTTACAACTTCTCCCAAATATTATTTCCACACACGATGTGTTTTTTTTCCTGAAATGTCAAGGACTCCCCTGGGCAAAAAGAGATGAAAAGCTACCGCTCTCATTTCTGAGCGCTTGAAAGACGACCTGCAAGAAACGGCAAAGAACATTGTGCAGAACTTCCAATCCCAAGTCTTTGGGGCAAGGAAGGGCTTTGCTGATCCCAGTTCCATCCAGACCGTGGTGTTATTCTCGCCAGATCTGGGGTCTCCAAACTGGGTGACTTTAAGACTTGTGGACTTGCACAAGCATGCACTGGTTGGGGAATTCTGGGAGTTGAAGTCCGTAAGTCTTAAAAGTTGCCCTGTGTGGAGACCCCTGCACTAGTAAACTGGAACCTAGAACCAGAAATCTGCCACTCACACCTGGAGGGCTTTCGGTCGCTTCTCTGCAGGAGCTCAGGAGCTCACTGCTGGGTGGAGCCCAGCCAGGCAAAGGGAGGTCAATAAACGTGTTGCAAAGCCTCTCTTCCTTTCCCCCAAGTTGCACAGGGTAAGGGCAAGCCGAACCCCTCCAGCAGGGAAAGCTGTGAAATCTCCACTTCTCCAACCGCTGAAACCGATCCAAATCAAAGCCATCTCATCCCGTTAAACTGAAGTTCTGCTAAAGATGAAGTTCATCCAAAAGTGACATCTAAACATCTGGAATTCTGGCACGATCCAGCTTCATAATAAAGGGGAAAAAAAGCCACTTCTCAATCCCAGGCCTGCCCCACTGCGCCTGCAGGCTCCCTTGTGTTTGGATAGAGAGTTCATCAGGAAGCCGGCAGGACCCTGTTCCGCTGGGGAGTCAGCTGTCTGCACCACCCCAAAGACCCAGCAGCTCACCGAGCACCCCGAGGGGGCAGAGTTCACAGCCTGTCCTGGCCTTTGATGAATTTCCAGAAACCCCCCAAACGAGAGCTCCTCCCTCTGGCCACAGATTCGGGGAGCTGGTTGAGGGCAAATGGGACTGATCAAAAAATGTCATTTAGGGTAAGTAACCCTCAGAGCACAAAGCCAGAAGCCTGGAGACGTGGAACAAGGAGGTGGGCTGGTCAGCTTGAGGCCAGGCTGGCAAGCGCATGCCGTCTTTCTGGGCCAAGGGACTCCTGAAGTGAGGAGGGCCACGCTCAGATGCTCTTGCACATTGGGTTCCTGCAAACTCTGCAAAGACTTTGCTGTACTCGGTCTGCCTCCAACTCCCCTCCGCCAATTTCTCCTTCTTGTTCAGAGGTTGGGTGGTGAGAGCAGTTTTACACAAAACCACCGTCTGCAACCATCATGTTATTCTATCCCTATCAAGTCAACATGGAGTCTATTTACTCTGGCAGAAAGCCTTAGGACCTCTGGGAGGCTGCTGCTGGCATCCCAGGAAGGTGATTTCAAGGCTCCCCGAGCAGGAGAGCACCTGAGGATACATCATCACACAGGTCCTGCTTCGGCTGCCAAAAACCTGCCGCTCCTTCAGCCAGTCAATTTATGAGTGAATGAATAGAGCCGATCTGCATTCTGTTAAGGCTTAAGCAGCTGTTGCCCCACAGGAGAGCTTAAAAATGCAAATCTATTCCCGTTGTCAAACTTTCATCTGCGACAGGGCAGTGATGTCAGCTTATCTCAGAAAGTTCTTGTCAGGAAACAGGCGTCTTTGTCAAGGATTTGAGCTCCTTGAGATCAGCTGTTGTCAGGCATCTTAATGCAGAGAAAGCTGAATTAATAAGCCTCTATTGATCTCGGAAAGGCCAGAAGCCGAGGAGCCACAGAAGCACAGCCGCTTTGCGGATAAAAGGGGAAACAATCAATCAGTTCTGCAGACCTGATGTCCCTTCGCAAGGATGTTCTTTTTCCAAACACTGCAAACTACGTCCAGAGCATCTGAAAAAGACGACTCAATGAGAATCAATGACATCCCTGGCTGAATTAGGGCAGTGATATCCTTTTGAAAGAGGCACAAAGGCTGTTACAGCAGTGGAGATGTGGAGATGTTGATAAATCCACCCTCCTCACAACTCTGGATTCCCAACTGATTATATTTAATGCTTCTGCCAGCTGATTTCTTGAGCCAGACCTTTGCTTACCAACCGAAGGATCGCGACTTGGAACAGGACGGGCATGGGAAAGAGCCAATCAGAGAATTATGGGGTTGGAAGGGACCTTGAAGGTCTTCTAGTCCAACCCGCAGCCCATTGCGGGAATCCTCATGCCATTCTGGACAAATGGCCCGTTTGGGAAAACCTCCCGTGAGGTTTTCCTCCCAACTTCAGGAGGCAAGCTGTTCCACTGCTTAGAAATCAATCAAAGGTTTCAAACTCAATCACTTGACCAATCTATCAAGGGTTTCAGAACTGGCTTAACAATCAAGAGCTTCGACCACTGTCTGCAATTCAATGCTGGAATCCAGGCCAGCTGGATAGACGCTGGGGTGCCCGAGGGAACCCAGTAGCTTCACCTGGCAAGAATTTCTCCCTCTTCCCTTATTTGTGGGCTCCTTCTCAAAACTGAGCTGGCAGCAAATCCCCTCCGCTGCACCGAAGCGAGTGGAGCTTCCTCCTTCAAAGGGCTTCACCCGAAACAGCCTTTTATCCTGGCACTGTGGCTTCCCTCCGGCGAGGCCGTTCAATTTCGTGCCCCACAAAGCAGCCAAGAATTTAGCAGACGTGAGAGGCAGTAAATCCACCCGAGCCTGTCAGGACGAGAGCCGGTTGGTCCTCCCGATGCTCCTTCCTCGCAGGTGCCAGGTGGGACGGGCATCCTATTGGGGCTGTAGCTCAGCCCTCCCCGGACGACTTCCACAGCGCCTCGGGAGGGGCCCGGGCTGGGCCGAGTGGGCTCGGGGGCAGGAAATCTGAAGGCGAACTATCACCCTTCTGCTCCTGAGCCCCCGCCTTCTTTCAGGGTGCAAGAAGGGGGGGTCGCAAGCAGAGGAGTTAAAAACAGTTTACAAGAATGCTTAAAAGACATCCTCGGGACCAGTAAAAGCACCTTTCCTTAGAAAAGAAAAAAGAAATGTCTTTTCTCATCCTCATGGAAAGAAATAAGAGACTGTGGAGCACTGGAAGAAAGATAGGAGGGTAAATCAGGGGTGTCCAATCTTGGCAACTTTAAGACTTGTGGACTTCAACTCCCACAGTTCCCATGCTAGCTGGGGAATTCTGGGAGTTGAAGTCCACAAGT
>JANHGC010004820.1:0-16419 GCA_027560395.1 Boaedon fuliginosus | reverse complement strand
GGGGAATTCTGGGAGTTGAAGTCCACTAGTCTTAAAGTTGCCAAGGTTGGACACCCCTGGTGTAAATCTAGCAAAAAGCATGCACCTTCTCTCTGCAGGGAGGAAAATGTCTTTTGGGGAGAAAGGAAAACTCCCACTTCTGAAATCCTTGGATTTTACCCAAAGCAAAAAGTGGTTTCTCGCCAAAAGCAGACGTAACTCCAACCACCAGATTTGGCCCAAACTCTTTGGCTCATAAACATGCAAAAAAGTTTTAATTTTGCATACGGTGCAGAAGGGTCTCACATCTGACATGGTTAGTGGAGGTGCAAGTACAACACAGCCACCTACGCACATCCTTTATTGGTAAAGATTCCCAGAGGGAAAATTTTGGAGTTAACTTCTGGGACTCCCTTTTCACAAACCCCATTCTTTGGTAAGCATCTTCCACATCCTTTCATTTAAAAAAATAATCTTCGTCAGAATGAGTAACAGTCTCTCGGCAAGATGTTCTCCTCCTCCCAAGGAAATAACGTACTGCTCACCTGGGACCAAATTCTACATTTTGTACCATGAGCTCAGACTTGGTGATCGTCCCCGATTTTCACAGCAACAGATTTATCTCAAAAGTTTGCTCTTAAATATTAACAACTCGGTAATTACATGTTGCAGCTCACATCAACGCTGAGTTTGTCCTCCACATGAGGAAACATTTGAGCGTTGGGAGTGTTTTGAACCCGAATCAAGCCCGCTTGCTTCCAATCCAGGAAGCGGAGAATTATGCTCAATTTTTCACCGAAGGGAAGGAGGGAATTCCATCGGAAGATACTCAGCATAGCTGGGAGGGGAGTGGTGGCTCAGAGGATCGCCCCGGCCCGAGTTGCAAGAAAATCAACTCAAAGGCACGCCGTCTCCCAGGAATTCTGGATCAGGGCGAATCCAACGTCCCGAGTCGCTTCTCCATGAGCCGAGGCACCTCCTTGCCCCATAGAATCCGAAGGTCGCAGGGCACCTCGGAAGAGCCTTCCTGCAACTCGGCCAGGCGGCTGGGCTTCAGCTCCTAGAATTCCCCAGCCGGCCGTGCTGGAGGAGAGCGTCACCCTTCCAACGGCTTCGGGCGGGATCCCCACCCATTTTAACAAGAGGGGAGAGGCCGACCCCGAGAGCATCCGGACTGAACGAGGCGAGAAACCTGCCTGGTCCCCCCGGGCCCCACTTCCCGACGGTGGGCAACAGCTGCCCAAGGAAGGTCATGGGAAGGTCCACCAAGGCAGGACGAAGCCTGGGCTTTCTGGGTTGGAGCGAACCGTTACTTCCCCCTCACTTCAGCATTCTGGCAGCTCGGGAAAGAAAAAAGGAGGGCCTTCTTTCAGCCACAAAATTAAGCGGCTGCCTTGAAAACCAAGGTTAAAATCACTGCCGCTCTCCTTACCCTGGAAAGGGAAGAACCAGTAAACCCTTCCTGTCCCTTCCCTACCATGGGATGAGCGAGTGGCAGGAGTGGCAAAGCCCTTTTGCAAGGCACGATTCGCCCTGACGTGAGGGAGAGGAGGAAAACGCCCCCCCAAAGATTACATCCCTGCCCGCAGGCTAAATGGACCCCAAGCAACGTGGTGGTAGATTGAGTCTTAAGATTATGGCCTTGGAGACGTGGCGGCCTAGAAAGCAGCTCGAGGAATTGGAGATTTGAAGGAGCCTTTTTTAAGCAGGTCTGACAGCTAAAGCTCACGCTGGCTGCTACGGAAGATTTCCAGATGCTGAGGCGGCAAACAGGCCCTGTGAGAGCACTGTGTAGATAGTGCAAGGGGCAGGACACAAACTTGAAGCATTGGGGGGTTCTGTCAAATCAGAGCAACATCCCTCAACCGTAGCATCTTGACCATGGGTGGATTTCAACTTCCAGAAGTCCCCAGCCAGCTTAATTCTGGGAGCTGAAATCCACCAACCTTCAAGGGGCCACGGTTGAGAAAAACTGTATTAAACCATTTGTAACCTATCGTATCCCAGTTACCAATGTCCTAACCACGTGACATGTCCTACGATCCTTTTACTCTTCTTATATTTCCTTGCAAAGGTAATATAAATGCAAAAGCCGCCCCCCCCAAGACAATCCTAGCTTTTCTTTTGCTTTTGTTCCAGTTGAAACAGAGAAAGCAAAATAGAAAAAAACAAACAGAACGCATAACCTATAATAGTTATTATGGTTACTGCAGGCAAACAAATCAATTATGTTTTGGGTGTGTTTTCTGGAGTGGGAATATTTCAACTAATAAATGGAAACAGCTTGGGTTTTGCATACATGCATAAAAAAATCTGTTAGGGTTTCAAAAATTACATTTGTGTAGACTTCGGTAGGGCGGGGAGCAAACAACACAAAGACCAAAATAATAATTTATTTTACAAAATCTTACTGGGCATTTTGAACCGCTTCCTTGGGCCTTTTATGCAAAAACACACAGTTTTAAAGCTGCTCAAGGAAGTGCAGAAGAAACTGCTACAGACGTATAATAAATATTTATTCCTTGCCCCAAATCAGGATTGAGAGACACTAGGCAGAGCTGGTCCTTCTCCATCTGGAGGCGTCATTGTAAACGAAAACTGGAGAATGAGACCAGCAGAACTTAGAAGCGCCCAGAAAGTCCCCAGCTGGGCTCAACTGGAGTTCGCTGAACATCCTAAGATGCTGCCTGACTTTTAACTCACACTATAGTAATTGGGGAAATCAGCTAAGCAAAGGCATAAAACCAGCTTCAAGCCAAGGATTTCACGCTTAACTCAGGTGGTGGATTTCAGCAGGTATTTATACCCATTTGGGCACCTGAGGACACGGTGGCAAGTCAAAAGCTAATCTCCGTGGGAATGTAAGGATGCGAGAATGCCGGTGGGACCTCCTCGTCCAGCCCTCCAAGCCCAGACGGGCAGGAAGCAACTGGTTTGCCCTGCAATTCTGCTTCCTGGTTAGGCAACGTGATGAAGGGGAAATTCTTAAGTTTCTCTCATGGGCTTGTATTTTGTGGCAGGGAGTTCTGCGGCCAGACCCATCAAAATGAATGAAGACCATGCCATTCAACGGCCCCCTTTCCATGTTTTGTGGTTCTGAATCTCGTGAAAAAAAGGAACAAAGTCCTCTTTTGTCACACCAAGGCTACCTTTGAGTGAAACACTAAACCACAAAACCGCCAGCTGTATTTTGACCTAGAATAATGGTTAACTTCATGGATCAGGGTGTTGTGCAAGCCAGAGATGGAGCTCCTGCAATAAACCATGGCTTAGCCTTACGTGCTAATTTAGCTCTGGACTGTTTTTATCAATTACACGTGCACACGCACACACACACGCACACACCCCTGTAGCCTTCCCTCAAGAGGAAAACTTGTGCAAGCCAAGGAAAGGGCATCCTGATTATAAGCTCAGAGAGCTTAGAACTGATCAAGAAGAGCTCATTTAGAAGCCTTGTCTATTTTAAAAAAACACCCCACCTTGCTTCAAAGCATCTTTTGCAGGCTCTTCCACAACCCCAAACGTCAAAGGGGGCTGCCCCCCACCCAGCAGATGCATTGGAAGCCGAGGACCCCCCCCTCAAAGACGCTCCAGCTCGTGTCTTCTTTGATCGCTGTCCCCCTCCAGCCCAGGATGCAAGCGTGCCTGGACAGCAGCGGCTGCAATTGAACACCACTCCTGAAACTGGCCACTGAATGTGCAATCCTGAAAAAGACCTCAGGGAATTTTAGCGGGAGGCAATCAAGCAACAGCCCTTCAAACCACCTCCTGAAATATCACATGTGTACTGGAGCACTTTCCACTAAAGGCGGTTTCTGCTCAGCGGAACTGAACTGGACGCCCCAAAGCCCCAACTCGAATGGACGGTCCCAAGAGAGACTCCAGCACCCGGTTTAACTCTGCACCTCGTTCACCAGGCCATGGAAAGTCCCACAGAACGCCTGTCCAGGCTACAAGGGAGGCACCGACTATCTGGAGAAGAACCTGGCACGAGGCCTCGACACAAACCGAGAGAGGGAAGCCTGCACGGGCGCCCAGGCCTTGGAACACAGCCCCAAAAACGCAATAAAACATACGAAGCCTCTTCCCAGGAGGCCCAGGAGACAAACACCATTTCCAAAACATGCCGCAGCCGAGGACAAGTCACAGCCATCGACTCTCGAAACATAATAATTACTCCCGCTAAGCCGAAGCCAGAGAGCAGAACATTAACTCCCAATCTGTCTCTTGGGAATAAGGAGTTCGCAGGGGGAAACGGCTGGGAACGGAGCAGAGGCCACGGAGGGGAGGCAGCGTCTCCATCGGACTCAGGGCCTGCCTTCCACCGACCGGACCTACCCTGGGACGGGCAGGGCTGGGGGTCAAGCCAAGCCAAGGGCCTCAAGGAGCGACACCCAAGTACGGCTTGTGCATACAGACGATGGATTATGCCGCGGCAGATAGGTCTAAGAGCAGAGGCTCTCGGGTGGATGGAGGAGAGACTGAAAGGGGGAGAGGGCAGAAAAGAAACACCAGGGAAACAGCCACGTCTGCCTGAAATTCCTCCTATCTGGCAGGAATCCTGAGTGCCTCATCGCGGATTTAGAAAGACCAACTTCCAGTAAGGAGGAGGACTTTGCTTCTGGCCCCATGAAATGACCCCCTGCTGCAAGAGCGGAGGGAGGCCCAGGGCCCTCACTCGGCGGTTGGGACAGAGAGGAAGCAGGGGGAAGTCAGGAGAACCCTTTTGGCACCCCCCCTCTCTCTCACCCCCCCCCCCGTCCTGAACATTTTCCCCTGCAATTTTGGAAATGGAGAGCTGCTTGTTTCTTCCCGTTTCCCAGAAAGGATCAATTCCCATGGCAACGACGGCCAACACTGGGGGTTGACCAGGCAGAGTTGGTGTGAAGGCCTCTGCTCCGCGTAGGTGGCCCAGGTGAGTCACGCTGGCGGATGAGAGCCTGTTCCCAAGAGCCTCTTTGCAGCCTGCCAGGAACTATAATTTAGCATCTGAAGAAGGCAGCGTTCTCAGGCGGTTCTCAGGGGTCTCAGGCAACCCAAAGACTCCGTTGCCTTGGAAGAGGTGGAGGGAGGCGACTTCTGGGCCACCGCATTCCATCACATGCTGCGCATGGGGGTTGCTGGCTACAGCAGGACCTTCCCTCCCTGGGACTGGGGTGATTTCCTGCCCGAAGCGTCAGAGGAGCCCCGGCCAAAGTGGAGCCTTCTCAGGAGAAGCTCAGCGTCTCAAGATTCATGGAGACCTCAGGCAGTTGCCGCCTGGGGTGTCCCATCCACGTACCGAACAGGCCCAACTCTGCTTAGCTTCTTCCAACGAAACAAGGTGTAATGCCCAATGGGACACTAAAACAGGACACAAATCTTGAATGAAACCTACATATTCTGCAACACGAACAGCAGTCTTGTCATTTTTCCCAACTATGAACCATGCTCAAATATTGCCTACTACAGCCCCCCCCCCGTCTGGTGCTCTCCAGATGTCCAGGGCAGCTGCTTAAACTGTCCAGTTAACCTTGTATGCAGGATTTTTTTGCTTCACGAGGTTGGATCAATCATGGAAGTTCTGGGGATCCACATCTCTTAGCAGTTGGGAGATTGGCAGCCTTCCTTGGGCAGCTAGTTGGCACCGCTTCTGTTCTTAAGGGGAGGTGCTGGGACACCCCCTGGCTGGCACTGAAGATCCTTCTCAGCCTCCAGCTTTCGTCATCACGCCCGAAAAGCTTGAAGTGACTCCGAAGGGCTTCCCAATTCTGCGCGGAATGCCAATCCCGGCAGAGCAGGGCCGAGGCTTTTTTAGCACCCAACAGGAGAAAAACGAAGCGCTTCTACACGAGGCCCCCAACTGCCTCCTGTTCATCTCCCTGGGACTTCAGCAGAAGAGCCTCTTCCTGGAGGCAAGATCTGAGTTGCCTGCAACCCCCTCTTGAATCAGGATGCTGTCCCCTCCCCCCAATCTTTCTTCTGTGGCTGATGGACACCAATCTTCAGCTTATCTATTGATCAGATCAGTGACCTCCAGACGTTCAAAGGGAAAACTTCAAAGCTTGAGAAGAAAGCAGAAGGGGAAAAGGTAGACCCACAAGGCACTGGAGGCACCAGGAATGGAGAGGTGGGTTTTTTTAAAATATATTTTGGCGCCTTTGAGTTGCTTTAACCTTAATTAGTTTTAAAAAACCCTGCAGAACACATGGCCTTCTTCCTTATAGGCTTGCAGAGACACTCCAGCTCAAGGCCGATCCATGACATGCAAATTAAATTAGAAAGGAGACGTTGTGGTTGCTCCACAGGCCATCCAGGTCTTGTGCGGTATTTCTGGCACCCCCCCAAAACACCTTCTCTCCAAGGCCTTAATTGCCTGCTTAGCCGGATGGCATTTTCAGTGACCATGGCATTTTCTTTCCTCCATCTACCGGCACCTACCTGGGGAGCCCTGGAATCCCTTCCAAAAGGAGCAAAGTAACTCAGCACCATCTCAGAGGTCGGTGCATCTCTTCCGAAGATGACCTGGCCATTGCCGGGGTCGGTTCGTGCCACAATCTTTGCCAGTGGCCTCCTGGCTACACCAACCAAGAGGTCGTGTCCGCAGGACGCAGCGCCATCTCTTTTCCGGAGTTCCTTTCCCCGCTCAAGGCATCGTCGCTCTCCGAGGGCTTTTGGGGCTGCAAAGGGAGCCTCTTTTTTTAGTATCGGGGGATTTCAGACCTGCTGCTGCAAAAGTACATTTCGCTGCGACAATACAGGGGAAGGCGGGGAGGTTTCGGGTTGCAGGGCTATTAATGTCTGCTCAGCAATGCAGGAACTCGGAACGGCTCTTATGTGTAACACGCGATTGCGAGGGGGAGGAGGGCGAGCAGCAAGATCTACTCCCCAAGACCTCTTGGCACACAAATGTGGCTCCACGGGCACAGCCTGAACCAGAAGCAGTTTCGTTTTTTAACTTTGGGTACCCAGATTATTGATTCAAAGGTCCTGCAAAGCTGGCATGGACGATCACTTGATCGTTGTGGCTTCTCCTCCAAAGGACGGCAACGTTCAACCGAGTTCTTCTGATAAGAAGTGCCCTCCGTACACGCCTTTGCTGATTCCAGGGCCAGGCCTTGGCTGGCATCATCTCCTCTTCTCCCAGACCCTCCCTGTCGTCTTCCATATTCCCAGTTCCTTTACTGCCCCAGCTCCCTTCGCGCAAGTGATCAGGTGAAGAGGCTCCCCGGTGGATCACGAGGAAGCACGTCATCCAGAGCAAACCCAGAATTCGATCCCAGAGTAACTCCAAGGCCCATTTCAAACAACGAGGCATCAGGAGAACTTGACTGCGGCTGGAAATATCCTTGGGTGGAGACGGCCAAGAATAAACCGTTTCTGCTCGGCATCCGAAGGCACCAGGGATCTGCATTCTGCGTGGCGCGGCTTCTGCCAACAGATTCCCGCCATCACAGCTGCCCAACTTGGAAAAGAGACCCCTCAAGCAGGAAGAGATGCAAGCCACCCACTGACTCTACTGCACGCTGGCATAGTTCCCCACTGGAATATTTGGGGCCACAACTCGCAGGCTGGGTACAATACAACTTGGAGGAAACTCCCTTTGGGGGAGGCTGCTGTCGACAGAGATCTTGTTCAGTTATTTTGGTCGAATAATTGAATAACATACTTCGACAAACTTGCCTAAAGAACTCCTGCAAAATTAGCTTGTGTGTTATAGGAGTTCAAAAATAGAAAGGCAATTTTGAGAAGGCCATGTTCAAGGCTGCTTTGTTCCTGGGCTGAAGGACAGATTTGCTCAGGGGCTGGCAGAAAAACCCCAGGGGGGGAGGCCCTCTGCCTTCCACCTCCAATGTCCCCACCAGCCATGTTTCTCCAGCGATCCATGGCCGCTCTCCACTACTACAGGACTCTGGCGTGGGAATGGGCCCGAGAGGTTTGCCTCAGAAGCAGGAAGGGTGGGAGGGGGCCTTTTGACAAGGAAGATGGAGAAGGAAGAAGCCAACAAGCTGAAGATCAATAAACCCAGGAAGCTAGAGGTTCAACAACCCAAGAAAGGCAGGCTGGCAATTCAACCAAAGGGAGCAGGCAATTCACACATTAACAGGGAGGTGGAAAAAACCTCCCTCCAAGTCTCCCTCCTTCAATTAGCAAGTAATTTGAGCCAAGTTGCACTAACTTCCTGCTCTTGATTCTTCTCCACTGGCTTTGATCTGCTAATTCTGCATTTTTTAAAGAAAAGAATACTTTGGCCCGGCTTATTGAAAATTATATTGCTTAAGCGGCAGAGCCTATCCGTCTGACAACTTCACAAATTCAACGGTCCTGCAAAAGGAGCAGGCAAGCAGTGGGCGACTCCGATGAAGAACAAAGGGGCCGCTTTTTAATGGTCAATTGGAGAGGATTCTGCACCATCAATGATGGGGGAAGGCAGAATAAAACTACTGAGAAGTGCAAGAAAACATCACCCCATAGTAGAGAAATGCCCTACGGTCAACATGGAGCCACAGTCTGTTGTCCCCTTGTTGAATAACAAGGTCTAAACAGGAGTCAAACCCTCCCCAAAACGCTGCCATCACAGGGACCCCTCAAATCTCTGCCCCACACTCGGATGCCGCATTTCCTTGCTCCTGGGAAATATTCCTCCCTGCGCTCTCTTTCTCCTGGCAGCGAAACGCCCCCCCCTCTGCCCCAATCCAAGTCTCTGCTTGCGTCCAGATGAACGTGGCCTGGAATGTCCCATGAAGAATCGGTCTCATCCCGGCCAGCTGCTGTGACCAGAGGGGACCCAACTCTGCACAAGCACACCATTGTTGACTTAAGGACTACGCCGAGGATGCGTCTTGCGATGCCTTGAGCAGCCCATGTGTGGCTTTCCGGAATGCCAACAATGTTATCTTTCTTCCCATTTCCATAACGCTCCCATCCAAGTGTCAAAGAGATGGCTTTGTGCATTGTGCGCCTTTAGAAAGCGAGTTAACAAAAGAGTCAGAGGCACGTTTCTCGGAGAAAGTAACAAAGGCAACTGCAAAGGCACAAACTGCAAAGTTCCTCTAAGCCTTCCTCAGATGGGACCCTCCGGGCTTGTGGGGTCTGCGCGTTCAGCCATCCCAGCCAACGCAGCACCCAGCGGATCCAGTTATAACACAAAGAAATCAAAATACCACTAGAGTCACGTGGTGTTCAATTAAATAAATAATGCCTACCAAATTCTACGCAGCCGGAGACGCCATTCTGCAACTAAAGAAAGAGGATGCAAAATAAGGTAAACCCTGGAGTCCTTGGTGCTTTCTGGATTTGGTGATTTGCTTGCCGATGTTTCATTCCCCAGCCCGGTAACATCTTGAGTGCGTCAGTCCTAGTCGGGTAATGAAACATCGGCAAGCAAACCACCAAGCCCAGAGAACCCCAAGCATCCCCCAGTTCGGCCTTGAGCTGCAGAGATTCTCTTCTGTTGAAAATCAGCTGAAATTAAATAAAAGCCCTCCTTAATCTCAGCAAATATGGATGAATACGGATCTTGCCGTGTTCAACAGCAAACCCACCTTGTTCACTGATAAGGCAGCAACCCAACCAGCGAGCAGCATTTCAGTGGAGCAATCAAGTGGACAGAAAAATATGAATAGCTCTTTTCTTTGATGAAGTGAACATTTCAGTTCCAAAAATGCAGATGGAGCAGGCCTTTGTTCCCCCTCGCGCACTCTTTGAACATGCTCCCAGCTCTGCAACAAAAGTTTCCTCCATAAAAGGCAATCTTGCTTAAGCAGCCTCCTCTTTGCTTTAAGAATAAGTTTAACAAGCTTCTGTAGGCCCATTGTATACGTTAGCCGGTGACCCCAAGCACAGCCTCCGTCAGAGAGCTAAGAGGGAAGATCGGAACAGGCCGAAGAGGCTTGGAAGAGGCTTCTGCATCTTGGAGAGGCAGCGAAAGAGCTCCCTCTGTGCCCCCCATGGCCACACCACGGACCTCTGCTTCTTTGAGCCAACTGAAGACAAGCAGCTAAAAATGGCAAGTGCCCCAGAAGGAACCCATCCGATGGTCGGCCTAGATTCAATGTCCAATTGGACAGGAGAGGGCTGGAGTTGGCCAATCTGGATGGAAAGCCTCCAGAAACTCGCTTTAAGCTCCAGGAAAGAATGATGGGCCATGCAAACAGAAAACCAGGTCCCAAATCCTCATAAATTTACGAAGAGACAAACATGGATGAGCCTGGATCTGGTCTTATTAAATATTGGATCGTATCTTACATTCAAGCCGAACCTCAATGGTTTCGTTTTGGTGTAGCTCATTCTGCATGAACTCGGCAGATAGAATCTGTCAATCATGGTTCATGCTCTAGTATGTTGCATCCTGAGGATGCGCCACTACAAAGCCATCAGAGAAGGTAACAGGTGAAGAACGGCCTCGTGAGGGAAAGGCAGAAGGAGAGGTCTTCTAGGTCCTCTGGACGCTGGACCTTTCCCTGGGGCAATCATCTGCCTGATTCCTCGGGGGGGTGGGGGCTGAGACTTCCCTGACACAACCAGGCAGGGCTCCTGGTGATGCAGAGGCAAGCATTCAAAGCCAATGGCTGCCTGGTGTTCTTGCACAAAGGGGGGTGGGGGGTGGCAAATAAGAACGGGCGGTGCCATCTTAAGCTGCTCCGAGGAACCGCAGCTGCCTCCAAAACGTCAGGCGCATGTAATCCATCGTCAACGGCCATCAGCTTCCCGAGTCCCCAGAGCACTAAAACGTGACGTTTGGCACCTGTTGGAGCTCCGTTAAGTGAATTTCCCAAGGCCTCTTCGGCCTCTCCCAGCCTCCGTCCGGCTCCCTGGCCAAAGAGGAGGCAGAGGGGAAGGGGACGATTCGGGATGGTCTTCCCCAGATGTGGCGCATCTGGAAGTCCGCCAACCTGCGGGGTGGAGGAACGGCCATCCCAACCCTTCATGTTAAACCTGGGCTCACTATGGTTTGGGTTGGCGTAATGGGGCCACAAAGCTTGTGACCCCCACCAGAGTGGAGAAGCAGCTACTGCTGCTGTAAACGTGGCCTATGGATTTGCACACATCGGCCCCAAGGCCTGCAAACTTTCCCACCCGTGCCCCTCACACACGTGAATGCGTGAGAGGGATAAACTCTGGGTCGGGGCTGCCTGGGGGCCCTCTTGTCGCCACCTCTGGTCTTAATGGTTTCGGACTGGCGGGGAGACAGCCAGAGAGGAGAGACAGTCAGATGGCAAAGTGGATTAGAGCATCTTCCTCCTTATCTGCACTGAGAGAGATCACATGGCTCCCCCTCCGCCTGGGGATGGCTTCTCTTTGCAGGCCGAGGGAAACGGGGGGAAGGAAAGGCAGCTCTGCTTTCAGACCGAAGGAGCCTCTCCAGGGGCAAATCAGAGGAGCTTTAAACAAGGCGGAGCAGGTGGGCTTCTCGGGACTCCTCGGAGCTCGCAGATGTTCCATCACCCAGTTGGGCAACAACCTCAGTGGCTGTTTGTGTGGAGTTTGCACCGGCCAACACAGAAATTCAACCTTCCGGATCAGGGGTGTCAAACTCGCGGCCCGTGGGCCGGATGCGTCAGAGGCTGGCCCCGCCCCTTCCCGGTTTGGCGAAGGGGGAAAAGTCCCGAGACGTTACGTGACGATGCCGTGACGACGCAAGTTTGAGACCCCTGATCCTGATGGTTCACAGTGCGTCTCTGCAGGTTGCATGCTCTGTACCCCTCCAACGACAGCTAGTTCACCAAACTATGGTTAAAAGGAGTCTCAATTTAGATAACTGGTGACCCGAGTCCCAGCCTCCCCTGGTCCTGGTCTGCTCAACAGCCGGCTTGCCTGCTCGGTCTCCTTTCCCATTCAACTGAAGGGGTGGGTGGGAAGGCTCCTTCTTTTGTTTTTGCCAAACCTGCACCCCCTTCCCGTATGGCAACCGGGAACGCCTGAGGGTGGGAAGCAGTGAGGTTAAAATCTGATTAAAGGAAGCCCACACCAGTTTGTTTCAGTTGCTTGGAAGGATTCTGCTAAAGGCTCTTTTAAACTAGACCCAGGAGGGGCAGAGAGGCCGAGGAGAAGCCAGAGCAAACCCCCGGAGCGTGTGTGGCCTCTCCAGAAGATAAGTAAACCAGATTCAAGGCAAACAGAGGGAGGGTTTTTTGCTCTCTGCATCCAAACCCTTTAAAACAGACCCTGGAGCCGCTCCAGCTGCTTTCATGCAATCTCCTCCAGATGTCCTGGACGGCACAGCATGGGGCCAGGCAGGCTGGGGATGTTGGGAAGTGTAGTCTCAAACACTTGGAGGGCAGGAGGGAAAGAATGGCTACGTTAGATGACCATAAACCGGGTTAAAGTGGGCCTGACCGAGAAGAGCCAGCAAAGACTCTCCCCTAGGAATCTGGAGACTGAAAGCCGCTACCTCATGGTCCACAAGGCGGCATTTAGAGCCCACCGTGATTTAAATCAGCCTTCTGGGGACCCTTTCTGGGTCTGCAGGAAGAGAGTTGTGGAATTGCTCCCAACAGCTTCTGGTTCAAAGCCTTGCAAGGGAAGCCCTGGTTTGGGAGGCAGGCCAACTCAGCCAGCAACTGGGTCTCGTGGCTGGGTTTCCATGCACTGAAAAACTGGGTTTTCCCTGTGAAGCGGTGGCTTCCAAACCCAGGCGGGTGGGCAAAATAACCGGCTGGCCCCACTGGCAGAATTGAGGACAAGCAGAGCACTAAAGAGGCCCTGGGCCAGCCTGGTGCCCGCAGGCCCATGTGGCTGAAGGATACAAGAGTTGGTCCTTCCCCCGAGGAGACCATCCACCTGCAGGGACAATGGTGCACTTCCCGGCTTCATGCACAGGTTCTGCCCTCGTGCCCAGCAGAACCAGCCCAGGGGGATGTGCTAGGCAGGCCCAAAAGGAGGAAACGCTTGCCCACCCAGATGAGGGGAGGTGCTTTGTCTTTTAATTACAACCCACCAAGCTATTTGGGAGCTAATTATTCTTACAAAAACACGACAATGTATGTCTGAAAAGCGCAATTACGCAGGGACAAATCCTGCCGCTCCATGGGTTCCCACGCGGCAAAGCCAAACCCCAGGGAGAACCCAACCTTCGTAATCTCCCTCCCCATAATTAAGAGGCCACAATTTCCACAGCACCGACCAAATTACAAGCGGGGAGGCTGGTGCTTGATTGCAGATTGCAACCTGGGGGTTCCCTAGCAGGCCACGGGGAGGGGGAGCAGAGCGTGGGGGGGGCGCAGCAGGGTGGGATGGAGCTGGTAGGGATTAAGAGTCTCCTTTGGAAAAAGAAAAGCTGTTGGCTTTTCAAGCAGTTTAAAGGGGCAATATTTATCAACACACGCGGCCTTTCCCCGGCAGCAGCACAAGGTCAATGCGGTGACGAGGAGGGGGCAGCTTCTCCAGACAAGTCCCCCCCCCTCAAAGTAATTCTCAAAGCTAAAGGCCATTTCGGAAAGCGCCTGGAGGTCACCCCAATTCAGGGATCAGCCAAGGGAGGGGGGAGAACAAGAGGATTTCATTGGCAATTCCTCCACCCCTCAACGATTTGCCGATTCCACAAACTAATCCAGATAGAAAAATCAGCTGGTTTTGCACAAGGATGCCACCCAGACTTTTCCAATTGTTTTTATCTCCAGGTCAAGATGGCAGCTGTGGTGATGGGATCAAAGCGGACCTCTTGAGCCGTCATACCACACCCTGCGGATGCCCCTCTCCTGTTGGCATGTAGAGAACGGATAAAAACCAACGTTTTCAAAGGGATCAATTTGTCCTAGTGTGAACCAAGCGCTGTGTTAGCCCCCAGTGTTCCTGACGCTCCAACCTGAGACCGAAATAATTCCTAAGCCAAAAAAAGGCAGACTGGAGGACTCCCCACCCCCGACCGACACACCCAGAGGGGAAGCCAAAGCACCACAAATGGACTGCAGACCCACGGCGGGAGGACGATCCGCAGCCTAAAAGGAACCAGACACAACCAGATACGGAGGAAAGGCTGAGGCTTAACGGCCCAGGACATCAACCGTTGGCCCAATCTAACCTCCCTGCAGATGTGCTGGACTACAAGCCCCAGCATCCTCAACCTGTGACCGAGATGATGGGCATGGAGTTCAAGAGGTCCGAAAGACCACCAAGAGCAGCCGAGCCTAATAAGGGGATTGGGGCCCGCAGTCATTTATAACTGGTGTGAAAATAGCTGTGATATGTAGGCTGACAACTGGCAGCGAAGAATGAGATAAAAATACCTCCGCAAGGCCCCCTCTGCAACTGCCAAGCGCTGGCCAGGAGGGGGGGCTTCATTTGGAAGCCCCAGGTTGCAACGCAGCTCCGCTCCCACAGCCAAGCTGTGCCCGGCTGGACAGGGCAGCTCTGGGGGGCAATCCCAGTGCCGGGGCAGGGTCCAGCCCTCCCTGAAAGGCCAGCCCTTCCTGTTAGGAGAGGAGGGATGGGCAAAGCCCCCAAACATAGTTTACACTCTGTCCTTGATCCCCCACATGGCAGAAAGGAACCACAGCACAGTGGGCTGTCTTTGGGTGAACATGCCTGTCCATCTGCGGAAATGTCCAACTATATTTCAGCTCAGAGCCATAAATATTCCTGCAGACACACCAGCCCTGTCCCCCCTCCCCCCGCCCCAAGGAGGATGCCCGTGCTAGATTCACCATGCCAACCAGCCAGCCTTCGACTCATCTTCCCTGCGCTCAGATGCATATTCATGCATTGGCTCAAAGCCTCCACTTAATTATCAGGCATTATTTGATTAGGAGGGAAATTGTCTTCTTGCGCAAGATAAATGAAAGCTGGCCTCACCGGCTTCAGGTAGGAGCTCAGCTGCTTTGGGCGGCAAGGCAGTGGGCAACGTGCACCCAACACATTAAAGCCCTCACCAAAAGCATCCACAGGCATGGGAAATGCTACTCAAAAGAGAAATATGCGCATGCATCAGGATTCACCAGCCCATCGGTCACACTTCACAGCAGAAAAGCGCTGGGCTTGAGCTGCATTTGAAAATCACACGGAAAATATTTGGGACGTCATGTGAACCAGCCCGTGTGTGTCTCCCAAAGAAAAACGGGCTGAGAATTTTGGAACCTCTTCTACATATTAAGTTAATTTCTCTTTCTTTGGTGACATAAAGTCCAGATCCAGCCAGGAAGAGTAGGCGTTCCTCAGCCAGAGATCTTGGGGAGCTGCTAACCGATGCAAAGCCTGCCCACTAAACCATCATTATCCAGGCACGATGCCCTGGGCAAATCCCAGTCTAGTAAGGCATCATCATGGCTTATCAGGCTGTGAGGACCAAGCCAATTAAGTCAAGACACAGTTAACAAGATGTGAACCGATATTCCCCAGGGATGATTAAATGAAAATCCAGGACACAGAAAGCGACTGGCAGCTGCCAAGCCTTGAAGAGCCGGCTGCCCAAGCCCCCACCCCGAAACAGACACCATCAAGAGCTCAAGCAAGGTAGGCAACCCTTGGATGGCTCTGTAGAAGCCACGGTGGCACCCATTCGATCTACTGGAACGCAGGAAGGCAGATGGGGAGGCTGAGCTATCAAGAGCATCTCCTGCAGGATTTGACCCCTTGGGGACTCTTAGTCCGACCAGCGGTCCTGCCTGCCCTTTAAGAGGGAGGGGTGGAGGAAAAGGTCTTCAAGAGCCCCCTGCTCCATCCTCAAGAGATATTCAGTTTGGATTAACCACCCAGTTACAATCCTTACATCTACTCAAAACACCCCCTTTAATCTAGCGACATCCCTCTTCTGAACCCCCTTAATGAACCTGAAGAATTCAAAATATGCACAGGAACATCCGTGCCCGCGTGTGCAAGAAAGAACAGACATTCGGCTGGTTTGGCTGATCCTCCTGGTGCCAAGACCGTCCGCTCTCTTTGGCCGGAATAATGAAGCCGGGGACACGGCCGAGCGCACGGAGGGCTAATCGAGGCAAACAAAACGGCTTCCTGGGCCCAAGGCTAGCTAGCCCCCATCGGAGCGCCACACGGGCCCGTCGGGTGCAGAACAGCGGCTACCTGCCAACTGCTCCGCCGGCAGTGGGCACAGCCCCGGGTTCCCTCCAGAAGGAGGGCAGGAGATGCGCCCAGCACCTTCCCACTCAGGGGCTCCTCCTGGTAAGAAGTCGACACTGGGAACTCTTATGTAAGGCATCCGCCAAAGGCCCCCACTTGCCGGGCCACACGGCTGAAGCCCAGGGGAGGAGGGTCTGTCCCGCCTCCCCCCCAAAGACGGCTGCCCCTTCCTTGCACAGCCGCTCACTGGGGCCTCCACACACGGCAAGCACATGGGGGGCTTTGCATTATTTGCCACCAGGAACCTGGGAATCAGAAGGCCCCCCTCCCTGCAGTGCAATCCAGCTGAGCCTCCCGGGTATAAATCAGCTGGGGGGTGGGGGCAACTTTGAGCGGCTGGTGGTCGAGAATTCCACACAGGCCGCTTGGGGCCCCCCGGGAGTTGAG
>JANHGC010004818.1:86224-97925 GCA_027560395.1 Boaedon fuliginosus | reverse complement strand
GTATTCATCCAATGAGAAGTGTTTATGTGTATCCAATGAGAAGTTGTTATGTTTGTATTCATCCTATGAAAAGTGTTACTTTTCAAAACCTGGAAATGTAATAAAAAAGGAAGCTTTCGGCTTGTTCGGGGCTTCTGCCTTTGGGACAACTGTCTGTGGTTGTTTCTTCCTTTCACAGGAGTCCGCCATATTATTTGGTGTAGTTTCGCCATAGTGATTCCCATGGGGAAGAGCTCCAAGAGGCAGGCCCAGGACACGGTGTAGAGGGTGAGGTCCTGGCTTTTGGAGCTGTTCCCTGTGGGAATCACCTCTGCCCCAAATTGCCTGTGGCCACAGAAGAGCTTTGGGGAAGCCGAGGATGCCTTCTCTTGGGTAGGACAAAATAAGAATAGTGGAAGTGCTTTGGGGAAGTGGTGCATGGAGGGGTCCAAAGATCTGCAAAGGCTCTCCCAAGGGGAAGGGCGGCGGTCTGCAACTCTCCTGCGCTCCTGGGGCAGGGCACCCGCAGGGCTTCAGGTGCCACCTTCCTGTCGCTCGGCTTCCAGCAACTCCAGGCTCAATTGCCTCAGGTCCCATCTGGTCTGTGGCAGCAGCAGCAGGCTTTTGGCACCCTCCAGGCTGGTTTCTTAGTCCATGGTCGCTACCGTGGGGACAGAAGCGGCTGCAGGGAAAGGGACCTTGAGCGCCCTGCCCCATTTTCCTGGCCACCCCTTCTGTCCCCGCGGTCACAACCATAGACTGCGAACCCAGCCAGGAGTCCAGCAAAAGCCCAGCTGGCCTGACAAAAGATGCTGCTGCTCCAACAGGCCTGCCAGGGGACCTGAGGCCATTGAGGCCAAAGAAGCAGAGGCATGGCAGCTGATTACTTTCAGAATGCCAGCTCTCTTTCAAATTTGGGCATGCGCAGTGGAGCAGAATTCTCCTCATTTAACTGAATGTTGCCTGTTTGAAATCTGCACATGCGCAGTGGAAAATTTGTGCTTATTTCTTGTTTTTGCTCCAAAAAAGGGGTCAAAATTGGATCCTACCCTTTGCAGACCCCAACAGTGCATTTCTTACTACGCTTTTCTACCTATCTGGTAAGTTTGAGGTAGATTGGTACAGAACTGTAAGTTTGTATAAAGCACATACAAACACACATCCGCACCCCACCTCTCTTTTATAGATATAGATAAACTAGCCATTTCAATAATAAGAAACCTATTAATCGGTAAACACAAAAGTTTCAAAAATCAAAGTTTCATTTCTTTCCACCTCAAGCACAAAGTCCAGAAGTGGTTTCCAAGTAGAAACAAAACCAATTGTATTTTTTAATTTTGATCAAAGCAGTCAATTTGTCCAAATTAAAAATTAAAAAAGTAAAAGTAAAAAAGCAAATTCTTGTTAAAAGCTATAAAACTCAACCATCCAAACATAAAAACAGTTGCAACCCATGTGTCAAGCCTAGTCCCAAGACTCACCATACCGGGGTGTGGTGAGCATTGTCACAGATGGCTCTGCAGCCCCAGCCAGCCTCACAGACGGTGCAGCTCCCCCTCTCAGCTGACCGGTGTGCCACTTCTCAGCTGACGAGCGGGCTCTTCACCGGGATACCCGAATACCAGATGTTGGCTCCCAGAACAGGGAGGGTGTGTGGCTAACTGGTGGGTGAGTTTCCTAAGTTTGTTAAAAGGCACTGAGAGGTGGATGCTCCCAGTGTTGACTTAGAGAGGAATACCTTGTTTCTTTTCCTGCCTTGCTTATGCTGCGTTTGAGTAAAGCTGGTTATTCTGCGACAACAACGTTTCCTGACTTATTTCTCTTTGGCAGCATGCCTGGCTTGGGAGAGCTAACAGTAAGTCAGTGCCCCTCTCTATTTTCCATGCTTTATTTGCTTGACCACCAACTGGGTTGATGGTGGAAGGTTTGGAAGGCCAAGTGAGCATGCAATAGATATGGCAGAGGATCCAGTGTTGCCATGAAGCCAATGGAGGAGCCAGTGGTCCCTCCGAAAGAGACAGGCCCTGGGAGGGGGCTACAATTGGAGGCAAGCTCGGTCTTTCCAGGAGCCAGGCCAGCTGAGAAGGAGTGGTGTCATAGCTTTATGAAGACTGGCCGGCATGGCCTGACTCTCCTGTTCCTGCAACTAGTTCCAGGGATTGGAGGGCACGGATATGGACTGAGGACATGGATGCAGAGAGGAGTTATATTTATTTATATTCAATTTATACCCTGCCTCTTCCTTGGTCAAGGGGAATTCAAGGCGGCTTACAGCAGATTAAAATACAATACAAAAAAAAATTAAAATCAATTTATATAACAATAAAATTAACAAAATAAAAACACACACCATGCAACGATCATTCTTCCAGGGGTTATCAATTCCATGCCTGCCAACAGAGCCAGGTCTTAGTAGCTCTGCAGAAGGCCAATAGGCTAGGAATGGTTCAGATCTCAAGGGTAGCTGGTTCCAGACGGCTGGTGCCACCACAGAGAAGGCCTTAGATTGGGGACCCACCAGCCAACACTGTTTACCTGATGGGACCCATAACAGGCCAACTCTGTGGGATCTCACTGGACGCTGGGAGGCATAAGTTAGTAGAAGATGATCTCGGAGGTACCCCGCTCCTAAGCCATGAAGGGCTTTAAAAGTTATGACTAGCACCTTAAATTGCACCTGGAAGACTATTGGAAGCCAGTGCAGCACACGGAGGACAGATGTTATGTCTGGATCCCATAAAATGTAGCTTGCAATGGCGGTGGCTTATTTCTCTTTGGCATTGTGCCTGGCTTGGGAGAGCTAACACCATGTTAAGGAGCCATCATCTAATTTTCTCTCAATGCTTGGCGGGAAAGGCAGGACTTTACAGCCTTCATAAAGGCTAAAAGGGTGCTCCTTCAACTCAGGCAGCAAAGCATTTCATGGGACAGAGTCTGCCACCAAAAAGGCCCACTTCCTAGCTCCCATCTGATGGCAGTGTTGAAAGGAAGAGACTAGGGAACTCTAAGTGACCTGGTAGAATGGGTAGATGTCCTTAGGGAAAAGTGATCCTGTAATAGCCTGGCCCTGGGCCATATAGGACTTTAAAGATGATGACCAGCAGTTTGAATTGCACCTGAAACGGGAAGCAAGGCAACTCTTAGAACAGAGGTGTTACATGGGTGAACCTCGGGGCTCCCATTACCTTAAGTGCTACCACACTCTGGACCAATTGAAGTTTCTGGCTGGTCTTCAAGGGCAGCCCATGTACATCATGTTCCTGTAATCTAGATAGGAGGTGACCAGGCATGGGTTAATTGATCTATTAATTAATTAATCAGAATAGAACTGGAAGTGATCTTTGATCACAGGTCTAGCCCAACCTGCTGCTCAAGCAGGAAACTCTATACCAGGAGTGTCAAATTGGATTTTTTCAAGGGCTGGATCTGCATTGTAGTGCAGGCCGGCTGACGGGGATGGGAGATGGTATGGATACCTCCTGCAACAGCCTGGATGGCCTCCTGCAGCACTTTGCCTGCCAAAACAGGGTGTGCCTTCCCCCCCCTGTTTTTGCTAGCAGAGACATAGCAGGCCGGTCCTTTGCTATTTCAGGCCAGACTCATGGGCCTTGAGTTTGACACCCCTGCTCTATATCATTTCAGACAGGGAGCTGCCCAATCTTTTCTTAAAAACCTCCAGTGATGAAGCACCCACAGCTTCTGACAGCAAGCTGTTCCACTGATTAATTGTGCTCACTGTTTCTCTTGAATTCCAAGTTGCTTTTTCCTTGATTAATTTCCATCCATTGTTTCTTGTCTTGCTTTCTGGTGTTTTGGAAAATAACTTCTCCTCTCTTCTTTGTGGCAGTCCCTCAGATACTAGAACATTGTTGTCATGTTGTACCCATCATTTGAGGATGATACCATGTTCCGATCCCTCAGGCTCATCTCAGGGGCCCACTGGCTTGGGTAGTCAGGGCCATGGGCTCCAGCTGTTGCTTTTGAATGCCAGGCTGGTGGTGAATAAGGCATCACTGATTCAGGAGCTAATATTGGAGGGGAAGGTCGACCTGGCTTGTATCACTGAGACTTGGCTGGGGCAGGAAGGGGGTGTCCCCCTCATTGAAATGTGCCCCACTGGGTTTCAGGTGTTGCATCAGCTGTGACCCCAGGACAGGGGAAATGCGGTGGCTGATATCCATCAGGATCTCCATCCACAGGAAGGCACTGCACCAGAGATTGTCAGGTGTGAGTCTCTCCTCTTGAAGTTGGACAAGCTCCAGTTGAGCTTGTTGCTGACATATCTGCCTCCCAACTGCATTGCAATGCTCTGCCTGTGCTGCTCAAGGTGGTAGCTGGATTGGCGGTTGAGTCCTCCAGGCTGATGGTGCTTGGAGATTTCAACTTGCCATCCCTCGACAGAACCTTGGATGAGGCCCATGAATTCATGGCCTCCATGGCAACTATGGACCTGTCCCAAGTAGTTCAGGGTCCAACTCATATGGGGGGGCCACACACTTGACCTAATATTTATCTCGGAGCAATGGCGTCGTGATCTGGAATTAGGGGACTTAGTCATCCAACCCTTGTCATGGTCAGATCACTCCCTATTGAGATTGGATTTCCTGCAGGGAGGTGGGACTGAGTAGGTGGTTCTGCCCCAGGCGCCTAATGGATCCAATTGGGTTTCAGAGGGAGCTTGGAGAGGTTCCTGATTCCCTTACCCTCAGCTCATCTGAGATTCTGGTAACAGCTTGGAATAGTGCCGCTGCCAGGGCCTTAGATCGGGTTGTGTCTTTGCGACCTCTTACTATCCACAGTTCTCGGAAGGCTCCTTAGTTTACTGAGGAACTCTCAGGGATGACGTGGCAGAGGAGACGTCTAGAGCGCCGCTGGAGATCTGAGAAAGCTGAATCTGACCGAACACATAACACCTGACCTCCGAGAGTTGCACTGGCTCCCAATAGTCTTCCAGGTGCAATTTAAGGTACTAATGACAACTTTTAAAGCCCTTCATGTTAGGAGCAGGGTATCTTCGAGACCATCTTCTACTATCTTATGTCTCCCAGCGCCGAGTGAGTTCCCACAGAGCCGGACTGTTACAGGTCCCGTCAGCTAAGCAATGATGGCTGGCGGGTCCCCAATCTAAGGCCTTCTCTGTGGCAGCACCAGCCCTCTGGAACCAGTTACTCATGGAGATCCGAACCATTCCTAGTCTATTGGCCTTCCGCAGAGCCACTAAGACCTGGCTCTGTCAAAGACGACAACAGGCATAGGAAATAGGAAGGAATTAGATATGATTTTAATAGGCCCTGGTGAAAAAATTATAAGGAAAATATACAAATACCATCTATCACATGATACAGAAAAACAACAATCTGATAACATGGCAATTTGGGCAAATAAAATTGGCTATATAGTTAATTCGGACGACTGGCAACAAATTTGGGACAGAAATATCAAACTTATAAAGAAAATTGATATAAATTATACCATAGGTGGCACTATTCTCCATCTCAATTGGCTGCTATGAAAAAAACAATGATTCAAAATGTTGGAAATGTAAAAATAATACGGGCTCATACTATCATATGTGGTGGCAATGTCCCAAAGCTAGGAGATATTGGACAGAAATCCAGCAATGGTTAAAAAAATTAACAAACTATACATTCAAATTAAGATATATCTATTTGGAATATTGCCACAATCCTTAAGCAAGGAAATAATATACTTAACACTACATCTCCTTACAGCAACCAGAATTATATATGCCCAATACTGGAAAACAAAAGAATTGCCCAATAAAACTCATAGAATTGCAAAACTGTTAGAGTGTGCCGAAATGAACAAATTGTCAATGAAAATTAAGGGAAAGGGAAACTTGGAATATTATAACATTTGGGATGTACTATATAAATGGTTAAACAATAGAAATAGAAACTAGAAATTATATAGCAATGATAGTTAAAAGTAAATTGACACAGACATAAGGAAATTAGTACAATATAGTTCCATGGCTTGTATCTCCTAAAGTGTAAGCTGTTTCTTTTTTTCTTTTTTGTGAATGTTCGACCCTGTATATGTCATACTTTTATGTTTTTTGTTATTTTTTTCTTATTTTCACGTGTCTTTTAATTAATAAAATTTATTAAAAAAAAAAAGGATGAGCCAGTAAATCACCTAGGTTGTGGCTTGGCTTGGTGGGTTGGTGGTTGTGGTATGTTGTTTTTGACTGAAGTTTTCCTACTGTTTGCTAGTCTGTTGGACTGACGTATGTATTGACCTTGGATTAATGGTAAGAAGACTGTTTATGTCAAAGTCCTTGAAACTACATTTGCTGATTCTAATTGACTAATTGTGTTTTGACTTGGACTGTAATATCAGATTTGTTCTTGTTTGTGTAAAGTTGAACATCTACACAATACAGTTTATCTGTTACTTACTGGCTTGCTGTGTGCTTATTGCTTCCTGAGCTTCCTTGCAACACGAGGTTTGCTTCCTTGCAAACCCTAGCAACCCGAGGGTTTTCAACTCTAACAGTACCAATGAAAAAAGTTGGATTTTGTCCTGTTGTTGATACAACCAACACATAACCTGATACATAACAGTTATCTCGTTGTAGCTTCCATAAAAGTCTGATAATTGAGATGCTGAGAAGTATTAAATTGAATCTTAACTATATTTGGGGAGGGGGGAAATAAAGAATGGATTAACATAATCCATCTATTAAAGTTGGGCGGCATAAAAGTGTAATTAATGAATAAATAAATAAATAAAGCATAAAAGTGATTTAAAAATGTAATAGAAGCATTAATTTTTGAAAATGCAGTATTTTTCTCCTCCTATTAGGAAAAGTGCCAAGAATGAACAGATGGAGTTATCTTTTTCAGGCGAATGGACAGGATCACTTTTATTTAAAGTACTGAATACTTTACTTTTAAAAAGATTCTTGTTTTTGACCAATTTATTGTTTATAGCAAATTTCTCACCTCACTTCCCATGGTACTGGCTGTGACTTGTTTACATCTTAGCAATATGGTAGGCTGCAAATGAGCTAAAAGGTTTTCAAACTACAGGTTTCAAACTTCGTTATAGATTATTCAGCATAATGCTAAAAAAATTAACAATTTAAATAAGGCACTCTTGCTTTAGCAGCAGCAGCAGCTGAAGCCTCCATAGCTTTAGGAGTGCCTGGGAGCAGAGGCATCTGGCTGCAGATGGTACAGAACTAGTTGTGGAATTGGGGGAATGAAAAATAAGAAGGGGGAGAAAAGTGTTTGAATTAGGCTATTCTGAGCTCTTGCACAGTTTTTCCATTATTTAACATTATGTCCTGTTTTAAAGCTGAAAACAATAAAAAGCTAAAAGTACAGAAAATAAAATCGACATTCCCAGCTGGCAGTTGTAATTCAAACAGCGAATATTTTTTTAAAAGCTCCTATCTGAGGAAGTATTGAATATCTTATTGATCAGTCTCAGAATTAAATGCTTGTTGATCATATTTATTTTACCCACAGTTTTTATGCCAATCAAAGATGAAACATGAAATGTATTACCGTAGTTAAGTAAGATTTCTAGGAATTCTTTTATTGGAATAACTGCTATTTTGGTGCAGAGTGGCAGAGAAAATCTAGAAATGAATAAACAAAGGAGCTGGAACACAACCTAACTCCCCAAAATCCCTAAAGACGCTGAAATTATTACAGATAACCAATTATATTTAATCTGATTTCTTTTAACTTTACAAACTAATCAGGTAGTAGTCCAAACTCATGTTAGCAAAATAAAATTAGGAATGGACATTTCTCATTGTCCTAGAAAATGTATCATTTGCATATAACAGAATATTATACTCTGCTCCCCTATTATGATCCTTTTAATATTTTCATGAGTAAGCAGAAATTTTGACTGCAAAATGAAAAGAAGATAGTGAATATTTATCACAAAAACTCAGAAATGACTCTGGGAGACATACATTAATTAATTAAAATATTAGTTTTCTGATCCTCAAAGTTACTCCTGGCTAACTCGGCTGTCAGAGTTCCTGAACCGATATGGCTTAGGGTTTCCGCTGCGTGATACACTGAAGCAAGTTAAACAACAGATTAAGGATGTTCATGGGCAAATGGACATAGTGACTCTGTCAACCAATAATTCCCTTAAGATATTGACAGCAGTTAAAACAACCTTTACGCTGGAAAAATACTTATACCTAGAAATGCCATCACTGGAAAGAGAATTGTTTGTTAAATTTAGATTTGAACTCCTAGATACTAATGTCAAATTTGGCTGCTATCAGAAAATCCCATATAATGAAAGGATATGTGTATGTGGGGCAAATGCTATAGAGGACACAGTGCATATGATATTTGAATGTAGTTTGTACGGAGAAGCAAGAAAACGCTATCTAACCCCAATTGTAAATAAACTTGCCCATTAGGATGTAAGGCATAAGTTAATATTTCTATTGAAGGCAGACTCTCCACCCCTAATAAGGGCAATCACAGTCATATTGAAAAGAACTTTACTGACTGTAAGAAAGATGAGCTGATTTAGAAGGTGTTATGGTACTTAGTATTTTAGCTTATTATAGATTTAGTTATTGAATACCGATATTGATAAACTTCTAAACTTATATATGTATTTAAATTATCAGATTGTTATTCCTGTAACCTTATGGTTCCGTTTTAATGATGTAGTGATTTTTGAAAAGGCCTTTGGGCTACTCAATAAACTATATATACATACAGTTAAAATATTGCATATATAAAACAATTATTAAAATATAAAACAATTATAAAAATAAACTATTGGAATGTCATAGCATAACTTTAAAATGACAACACATAGTAATAATGCTTGATTTCGGTTTTATATTTTATACTTGATACAAAACAATTCAATCTAAGCTTTAAAATTTTGGGAAAATTGATATTAACTTTTGCTTACTTTGAATATCTCCAAGAAACTATTGAAAGCTTTCTTAATATTCAGAGAAATACGATTCTCTGGATATTAAGATTCTAGATTCTGCCCCTTTTAAGCAATTATGTCAAGCTTCTAATATTACTAGAACTTTGATGATTATATAGAAATGCAGCGTTTCAGGATGCAAAGCAGTAATTAAAACATTTTATTCTATCAGCAAAAATGCTGTTAATAGCTAAACATTCATATTTATCAAATAAATGTATGGATAATTGATACAAATACCTAATACCCTTATTTTATTTGGGTTGAAAATGTTTGCTTCACTAAAGTGATGAGAGTCGATTTAAAAAATCTTCAACTGAAATCTCCAATAGAAGATTAAAATCCAGTCTGCTTTTTTTCCAGAGAACTAGAAAATTACTAGGGCCAAGAGAATTTTAAACTTTCTTACAACTGATTGTAGAAACAATTTATTAAAGAGAAAGTAATAGAGCAGAGGTGTCAAACTCAAATTCATTGAAAGCCACATCAGGGTTGTATTTGACCTCAGGGGGCCATGCTGGGCATGGCCAGCTCAATGTCACTCATGTCGGGGGCACCTGTGGTGTCCAAGTGCTAAGGGAGGGCTTCCCTCAGACCCTTTCTCACTCTCATAATCTTTCTTCCTTTTCTTCTTTTTCCTTCCCTCTTCATTTTCCTTCTTCCTTCCCCTCTTTTCTTATTTTTCCTTCCTTGCTCTTTTCCATCATCTTCTTTGTCTTTGTCTTTCCTCTTTCCCTTTCTCCTTTTCTGTCCCTTCTTGCATTCTCAAATGCAAAAGGGGAAATGTTTCTCATTTTATTTTTAGTTTGTTTTGCTAGCCCTCTGACAGCAAAAACGGAGCTCGGGAGGGATGCGCACAGGCCCATGAGTCTCATTTTTAGCCAGGATGGCTTCCTGCAACCCTCTGCCAGTGAAAACGGGGCCCGGGAGGACCACACACAATCCTACCAAGCTGTTTTTACTGGCAAAGGTACCACAGGCCAGTTCTTTGCTGTTTCCAGGGCAGCCCCATGGGCCAGATCTAAGCACCATGCAGGCCAGATATGACCCACGGGCCTTGAGTTTGAGATGTCTGTCTGTAATAGAGATTGCAGACAGCTCTAGGATAGCTGTAGTGCAGGAGTGTCAATCTGGATTTCTTTGAGGCCCGGATCAGCATTGTAGTTCTCTGTGGACTGAGCAGGGGATAGGAGACCGGACAGACACCTTCTGCTGTACATGACAAATGTTAATTTTTAAACTTCCTTCACTTGAAACTTAATTTTACAGAAAAAGCCTTTGTTTTTTTTTCTATATCAATATAGTAATGAAACATAGCTTTTCATATGAAAGAATTCTACAATTTCTTGATCTCTCATTTTAATTATATTATTTTACAACAATATATTTAGTCAATTGTAGTTACTAATATCACAAGAGCATAGTCTGAAATATTACATATCTTAATGTTAAATATATTAATATGAAGTTTAAATGTAAAGTTTTATGCATGGAAAAGGGGATGTGTATACTGGGAGCAATTATAATGCCAAATACCTGTTAAAATATATTTGCATATATAATTTTGCAGAATTTATTTGTATAAATCATCTTCAGACATTTCTTTAGTCTATTTATATGGCTGCCTATCTCACAGACTATGTATATAATAATTTATATTCCAAATATTACAGATGTTATTATTATTATTTATTTGATTTATACCCCACCTCATTTCCCTGGTCAAAGGGAACTTGAGGTGGCTAATAGCAGATTTAGTATATAAAAACAATTAATACACTTTAAAAATATTAAATAACAATCAACCACATTCAAGAGGGAGAGGTAATCACTTCCAGGCCTGCTGACACAGCCAGGTCTTCGTGGCTTTTTGGAAGGCCAACAAGGGGGGAATGGTCCTAATCTCTGGGGGAATCTGATTCCAGAGGGCCAGCACTGCCACAGAGAAGGCTTTAGCACGAAGACCCGCCAGCCAGCATTGTTTGGCTGACGGGACCCGTAGCAAGCCAACTGTGGGATCTAACTGGGCGCTGGGAAGCATAAGGTAGCAGCAGGCGGTCTCGAACGGTCTCGAACGTACCTAAGCCATATAGAGCTTTAAAAGTTATTACTAGCACCTTGAATTGCACCCGGAAGACCACTGGCAACCAGTGCAACTTGCGGAGGATAGGTGTTATATGGGTACACCGAGGTACACCCTCAATCACTCACGTGGCCGCATTCTGTACCAATTGAAGTCTCCGAGTGCTCTTCAAAGGCAGCCCCATGTAGGGCGTGTTATAGTAGTCCAGCTGTGAGGTGACAAGGGCATGAGTAACTGTGAGAAGAACCTCCCGGTCCAGGAAGGGGCTCAGCTGGTGTACCAGGTGAACCTGCGCATAGGCACCCCTTACCACATCTGAAAGATGATAGTCCATTTGTAGCTGTGTATCAAGAAGTACCCCCAAGTTGTGCACCCATTCTGAGGGGAGCAATTTATCTCTCCTCAGCATAAGGGATGGATCATCAACTGGGCCATGGGGGGGGGCAATACCCACAGCCACTTGGTCTTGTCAGGGTTGAATCTGAGCCTATTGGTCCCCATCCAAACCCTTACATCCTCCAGACACCATGACATCACCTCGGCGACATCACTAATTCGATCAGGGGCAGAAATGTATAACTGGGAATCATCAGTGTACTGGTGATACCTAACCCCATGTCGTTGGATGATCTCACCCAGCAGTTTCATGTATATGTTAAATAGGAGAGGGGAGAGAATCGAGCCCTG
>JANHGC010004818.1:50292-63943 GCA_027560395.1 Boaedon fuliginosus | reverse complement strand
TGTTGTAAAGCTCCGATAAGCAGTATATAACATCTGAGTGCTATTGCTAACCATGTTGTAAGCCGCCCAGAGTCCTTTGGGAATTGGGCGACATAAAAATGTAATAAATAAATAATAAATAAATAAGGGAGGGAGGGAGTGGAGTAGCTATGGGGTGGGCAAATATCCCAGTTTCACTGTCTTCCATGCCTTATTTCTATTTTGTTCCCCCAGATTCTCAAACGTGCCTTTAAAAAAAAATGCACTAAAATCTAAACGTATCTTTTCACATATATCTCTCCCATTTTATGCATTTGCGTGTGTGACTTTGTCCTATGCCGTAAACAACTTTCCCCAGTTTACATTTTAGTATAACAACAGCATAGCGGAGCTGCAGGCTACATTAAGACGTTTTGTTTTTGTTTTGTTTTTTGGCCTTTAAAAAGCTATCTAGAAGACAATAGCGCACTATTTCCACGTTGCTGCCAAGAAAATTGCATGGTTTTGTCACTGGAGCCACCAGGAAATTCAACTTGAGCTTATTTTAATCTCCCTCCCCCAGTTTCTTTTTCCAGGATTCTGTGCGCTGTTGCCTAAACCTTTCCTGTAATATACTTCTTAAAAATGGGAAACAGCAAAGCAGCATCAGGAGAAAGTGCAAATTCCAGATGAAATTTGAAGTTTGGGTTCATGGATTCGCTTCAGGGGAAGGTTATATTTGCCTACAAAAGCAAGCCAAAGGATTCCTTCTTCCTCATATAGAACAGGCAGGAGAAGAGGCAGATTTTGGAAACCAGCTGTAAGCCTAACAAGAACCAAAGCTGGCTTGATCTGGAAACTTTTCTTAAACAGGTAGACGGGGGAGATCCTTTGGGAGGAAGTTGTACCTGAACATGGACAAGAGACCGCCTTCTGCTACCACATGCCTCCCATCACCTGGTGAGATCCCACAGAGAGGCCCTGCTCCGGGTACCGTCAGCGAAACAATATCGGCTGGTGGGTCCGCGGGCACGGCCCTTCTCAGTGGGAGCGCCGTCCCTCTGGAATTTGCTCCCCACGGAAATTAGGACCATCTCTAGTCTGCCTGTGTTCCGCAAAGCCGTGAAGACCTGGCTTTGCCATCGAGCTTGGACCTAATCCCTTGTTACCCATCCCTGATGGTATGATTGGTGAGTGATTGTGGTTTTGTGATTTTATTGTATAGGACTGTTTTTAAACTGTATTGTTAGCCGCCTCGAGTTCCCTTCGGGTGAAGAGAGGCGGGGTATAAATTTAATAAATAAATAAATAAAGAGCCGACTAAGCGGGTCGGCTCAAAACAAACCCCATTCTGCCCAAGGAAGGAAAGGGAGCCTGGATGGGGGGGCGGTGGGAAAAACGGGGAGGCAGCGCCCCAAATTGCAAAGAGGGGGCCATAGAGAGGTCTCACACACACAAACTCGGGAAGGAAGGCGAGGATGGTTTGGCTTGTCTGTGTCCCGAAAGCAACCCCAGGTGAAGCGTGTGGCTTTCTACTGCAGCGTCGCTCTCGCTGGGTCACCCTCATTCCCAGGGTCTGGCCAGGCAGGCAGCACTATCTTGCCTCCATCCCCTCCCCTTGTGAGAGCAGAACACGTGGCAGAAAGAAGCTCCGCTAAACTTTTAGTTTGGTTTTTCTCCAGTCCGATAGTGGACACCAATGCTTTCGCCATTGATGTGACAGAGACGGAAAGCTGTAAGTGTGTGTGCGCGAGGCCTCTCTATGGCCCCCTCCTTGTAATTTGGGGTGCTGCCTCCCCGTTTCTCTCCCCCCCATCCAGGCTCCCTTTCCTTCCTCGGGCAGAATGGGGTTTGTTTTGAGCTGACCCGCTTTGTTGGCTCCTGGCTTGGCTCCACATGCCTCCGCCTAAAGAAGAGGGGGTGCAGGGTTTGTGGCTCCTTGGCAGCCTCTGCCCCAGCCCCTGACCCTCCGTCATGCTGCTCTGCCTTTAAAATATAATTTTTGTTTTTTAAATAAAAAAAAGAAGAAATAATAACATCAAAAAAAAATAAAAAATAAAAATCCCAACCCTTGCCTGTTTTTGGAAATGATTCAAGACACACACACACACACACACACACACACATGATAGAGAGATATGAGAGGGAGTGGGAGATGATCATCTAGAATTGTATGAAAAAAAAAATCAAATTGCTTCGAGCCTACCTCGTAGCCAGGCTACATGCTCAGCCTCAGCTCCTCGGCGCTTGAAGTTTAAATAAAATGAAATGATGCCCACGAGTGAGCGGGAAGGCCGGGGGCGGGGCTAGTTACGTAAGTAGTACTGACTTTTTTTTCCCGGGAGATTTACCAGAAATTATTTTTCCGGGAAGGCGGCAGGAAAGAGAGGTAAAATCCAGGACTTTCCCGGCCAAACTGGGATACTTGACAGGTATGTACACCAGTGGTTCTCAAAGTGGGTGGTACCGCCCCCTAGGGGGCATTGGAGCAGTCTAAGGTGGCGTTGGAAGCTGCACATGGAATTTGGGGTACTAGGAACCAGTCGGTGGACAGCAGAGGATTCAGCCAGCTCCCATGCTGCGCCTGCGCAATGAGTCAAGGGAGGGGAGGGACCTCGCACTAAGAGTTTCCCCCACAGTTGTTAGTGATGCGTGGGTCAGAGTGGTGCTGACACAGCATATATTCCTGTCCTCTGTGTCCTCACCATTGCTCGGGGCTGGCCCAACCCCCAGCAGTGCCCTAGGCAATGGGGTCTGGCATTCCAGGGGCGGGGCTTGGGCAGCTCACCCTTCCTGCCCTGGGGGTGGGGCTTGGGCAGCTCACCCCCCCACCCTGGAGGGGGGCTTGGTGGGGGGCATTAAGCATTCAGTTTTTTCTAAAAGTGGGCGGTGAACCAACATTAAGCATTCAATTTTTTCTAAAAGTGGGCGGTGAACCAACAAAGTTTGAGAAACACTGAGATACACTATCCATCACACTCCCTCAACACATCATCCATTGTGAACTAATTTGTTCATATTCCATATCTCAGCCTTAAGCCCCAAACTAGATTGAAATTATTCTAAATAATAGGTATCATTCGAGAACACATATAAATGCATATCCACAACCCAATTTAGATAAATAGTAACCTTAACTTAGTTAGGAATGGTAAATAGAGGGTAGTCTATATGAATCAAGTTCTTTTTTATTACCACTTTTAAAGTGCAGAGGATTACCCCCTGAGTAAAATCAAGGAAGATTTTAATGACAATATTTTCTTCTAGTATAAGCTAAAGTAGAACAAGACATAGTAGCACAAGTTCATTCAACAACCCTATATATATTCTCAAGGAGAAGAAGAAAAAAATTGACTGGACTAAACACTTCACTAGCATCTTTGCTACGTTCTTTGTAATTAAAACTGCCTTCAGTCTGTTTATGGTTATGATGAATTTTTCATTAGATGAACTAGATAGAGTGAGCTCAAGACACAGTGAGAATTCTAACTTAGTGTTCTTTCTGACCATTTTTTTAAAAAAAGTGTTTACACTCAGTCATAATTTACTACATTATCCCAAAATAAATAACTTTCTAAAACAAATATCTTCAAGAGTACATGAAAACCCCAACAGCTTGGGTCAGATCCATGCTATCCTATTACCCTTTGGACAATTTTTAGTAGATACTTGGTGGAAGAAAAAGTCTTATTCTCAGCCACCAAGGTCATAGCACGGATGTTCTAATGGCTCCAAAGCAGTGCTCCACCATGCAGTCTAGTGCAGTTTTCAACCCACACTCTAGCCATCTGTCAGCCCATTTCATTATCTCCATGGCCTTAGTAAACCAAGGATCTCTTAATGGACATTCCAGAGCCGAAGCTTAATATCCAAGGACAGCTAGATATTCTAGTCTGCTACTAAGCTTTCCAGCTATAAGGTGGTTGTGTGCTTTTAAAGTTCTGAATTGTATCTCTTAAAATTAATTTTACATAATTCACAAGTTATAAGTATTTTGCCAGAGTTTGATAACTGATTATCAATTATGACTGACTGAATTTTTTAAGAGGCCTTCTTTGATTATCTGTCTTTTCTACAAGGTCACAATAAACAGTAAGTTTGCAATCGCACATTATTCCCCCACCCTCAGCATGATACTTCAAGTAATTAAAGTAAAGTGAGGGAAATTAAAAAGATAAACACTGTTTGCTTAAATTCCTTACAGCCCAGTTTTACTGTAACAGTGAAAGATCAAATTAGAAAGTGAATTTGAAATTAATATGCCATGAATACATTTTAGATTATGGATTTCAAAAAGTCATTCATGCAAATTCTTTATTTTATATGAAGCTCAACAATAAACCATAAAAAGATGTTCTTTATTTTGAGATGATGTATTAAATTATGCTTGGATGTAATATTGCTTTTTAATCTGGTCACTAAATTAGAATTCTCACTGTGTGCCTTGAAGCTTACACTATCCAGCTCATCAAATGAAAAATTCATCAATTAATCCTCTGACAATAATGATATATAGACAAAAATCAATCTAAAATTGATTTTTTGAATCAAAACATGAAAACCATGCCCTGACCTGCTCATAATTTGAAATTTCTCTTCATTTCAGTGATATCACTGTATAGAAAAACTGAAATAGTTGTATAACTGTTTGTTTTGAGACTACTGCAGAAGGTATATATTTGAATAATAGTATATAAGCTGGCAAGAGATGCTGAAGTACTTTAAGTTAATAAAGTTGTTAAATACAAGTAAGAATCAGATAATTTTTCTGTAATACGGTACCAATAAAAAGAGAAATAATTAAAACCCAGTTGGGGACCACCCAGTATGCCTGAGAGAGATAAAGCATGAGAGTGTGTACAATTCAAATAGATTTAAAAGACTGGCTAAGAAATTGTTTTCACATATCCATGTTGTGTGGCTTTTTCTATGTTTCCTCTTTTTGCAGAGTTTTTCAGAGGTCTTTGGGAAGATTAAAAATTGCATATTTCAATCTGAAAGTACATTAATTTGTATAATAGAATTAAAAACAAAACAACTGTTTTAAAGAGATCACAACCCTTCTGCTTTTATAGTTGTAAAAATGGTTTGCAGTGAATCAAAAAGATTTTTATTTGAAAATGCATCTGTTCTTATTCTCCGACCAACATTTTATATAAAATAGCGATACACATATATTTAAACTTCTACTGTAGAAGTTTATTGTACTTTATTGTAGTTTTTTGCTGTAAACTATGCAATCTGGAATTTATGAAAACTAAATGATAAAATCCAGTTTTTACATCATAAGAAGGACCATCGGCTAGATATATATTCGTTGTCTTAGATATAGGAAATACCCTGTTACATTTTTTTAATTTTCTATCGATATTTTTGTGTAGTTTTTTGTGTTTTTTTATATTTCTGAATGTATAATTATTGTATTTGTGGCATTAAATCTTTGAAAAATATTCATATTAATGTTTTTCAGTAAAGTTTTTCGTGTTTCATTACATTTTAAACCTAAAATCTGAGAGAAAGGGTAGAATTAGAGGCTCTGAGTACAGTTTAGAGGTTTTTTTTATAAACAATTATCTGTAGAACAAATTAATTTTTTTTCAAATTCATTTTTAATGGAGAATACACAATTTAATTTGTAAGCAAAAACATGTAATATTTATTGTCATTTGAATAATTTATTTTACAGTATTGTGCTTTCTTTTCTTATGTTTTTTTTTGTAAATGATTTCATTAAGTCATTTGTAATAGTTTGAGCAGGTGGTAGTGACTTTTTAAAAAAGTAGTAAAATAATGATCAGGACCTTAAAAATCATTTAAAATTCTGTATTGGATTTTTTTCTGACTTTTAAGCTATATTGTCCCTGGTTTTTTTAAAACTCTTAAAATTTATTAGAATTCTAATGTCCTTGCATGATATGTTTATTGTTAAACACTGGTAATGTAAATGCTGGTATCTTAATATGCAGGTAGATTTGAGCTATTCCCTTCAAATTTTTTCCTAGAGTATAATAAAAAAAGTAGCTGTGAAAGCAATAAAGAGTTTTCACATTTGACAATTAGTTAGTCCATTCCAATGAATAAATGGGAAAATATACAATCATCTCAGTGGTACATTGCTGAGTATTAGACCCTACGAACATGGCATTATTGAGGTGAGATTAATATCTCTAAAAAATCTTTTTTTTCAAGCTGCATAAGCATTATGTTCAAAGTATGTTCAAACATTCATCTGTGAATGTTAGTGTGTGCTGTTTATGTTTATATTTGCTAAATTCATATACAATCTTAATTTTTTTAGATTTTTTTAATCCTGCCTTTATTATTTTTATATGTAACTCAAGGCAGTGAATATATCCAACTCATCTTCCTTCTGTTTCACCCAGAACAACAACCCTGTGAACTGGATTGAGCGGAGAGAGACTAGCCCAAGGTCATTCAGCTGGGTTTTAGGCAGGACTAGAACTCACAGTCTTCTGGTTTCTAGTCTGGTGGCTTAACCACTAGACCAAACTGGTTTTCTATAATGTATCTCCTGAATGTTTAGAAATAACAGTAGGAATTCTTGTGCAGGTGTGTGTGATAGGGTAATGCCATCTTTTAACCACTTATCTAAATAACCATTTTAAAGCCTGAAACTTCACTCATCATTAAAAAAAAATAAAATAAAATGCTAGGAGCTGTTTAAATAAGGTGACGTGCAGTGTGAAACATTCAATTGAAGAAGCTGTACCTTCAGCTGAGGGGATCAGCATGATTCTCCTTGGGAAAAATTCCAGATGGTATTCCTTTTGCTGAAGGAAATAGTCTGGTCTATATCCTTCACCATTTTCAATAGACCTAAAGAATCTTAATGAAGATAAAGTGAATAAGCAGACAAAGAGCAGAGGCAGATATAGCTAAAATCTTTGTTTCTGCCTAGTAGGTGCTCAGATTGTACTTCCTGTTCTGTCAGTTTTTTCCATTCATTCAACCCGGAAATTACTGAGGTGGTAATCCAGTGTATCTTGGAAGCATTTATTTAAAGAAGCTGACATTAAAGGAAAAGCAAATGAGTCATTGTTCTCTTTAAGTCAAAATTGGAACCTTGCTATGAAGCAGGTTATGCAGCATTTTACATTTGAAGGCAAAAATGTGGTTCAAAGTGCCTTTGCAGCTTCTCTTGTCGACATGTCTCTTCTGGCATTGCACTGCAATTACACAATCTCAGAAGAAGATTCAGGGGCTTTAAGTTATTGCCAGCAGATTCTACATGAGCTTCCTTGTTATACTGGAATACCATTTCTTCTTTGAAGTGGCACACTATTCTAAAAAAAATATGTTAGCAGTCAAGGTGTAAGTACTGTTTCCTTTTCCAGAAATTATCTACAAACAACTGTTGCTCAGTTCTCATACTATTTATATAACATTTCTAAACATGAAAGGGATTTTTGTCATGTGAATATTAAGTAAAAAGCACCATATATTTCATATAACTGAAATCTGAATAGCTTCCTTAATATTCCTGAATATGTTCATATAATATATATTTGAAAGTGCGACAGAGTATGGCTCTAGAACTGTTTCTTTTTTAAATAAAAAATAAATTCTTTTTGATATGCTTCTATGCCTTTATGAACTGTATAGAAAGTTAAATTAGAAACGGTTTTAATAGTTTGACACGTTATTTGTTTAATATGATTCTTTTAAATCTAAATTCTATTAACTCCAAATCAGTGACAGCAGACACAAGAAAAGTGGATTATTTTTGTGCTAAAGAAAAAAAGAACTTTATTTAGCATTGATTTCTCAATCTAATTACATTTTACACCCTTTTTTCGTATCATTTTGACCAGTTACTATAATTTTGAGCCATTTTGTTTTTTGGTCTTTTCATGATTTCTATTAATGATATCTTTTAAAATTAATGTCCAGAGAAACAATGTAATATTTTAATCTTTACTAATATAATTTTTAATAGAAATTAATATATTGAAGTAAATATAAGTACTTTTGTTTTCCAGTCCTAAATTATCATTGATGACTAAAATTCCCAATAATTCTGCCTGAGCTATATAGTTTTATTGTACTACTGACATCATAACAAATTCCTGTTAATTTTTATGCAACATTACTGATCAGTAAAGCAACAATTGGAGTAAATAATTCAATGTCTGGGGTATTTATATGGGCTATGATGTGCCATGAACAATTTTTTTTTTTAGAAAAATATCTTTATTATTAAAAAAGAAACACAAAAAGAAAAGTGTAAAAATACAGAAATTATATACAATATTTACAAAGTATTGCAATCTTTACAGCAATAATTTGCAATGGTAGTGTGCAGACTCTCAACTAAATATTAATCAGATTTCACATATCATCTCATAATTTTCTCCCGTTCTTTAACTACACTGTCTCTTATTTAATCATTTGTACCAATTTTCCCAACAGTCTTTATATACTTTTCTCCCTTTATTTCTTAGCATTCTCGTTAGGTTGTCTAGTTCTGCGCACTCTAGAATTTTTTTAATCTGTCTTCGGTTGAAATCTTCTCTTTTTTCCAATCCTGCACGAACAACAACCTCGCTGCTGTCAAAATATGTAGTGCTACATATATATTTTGCTTTTCAAATTTATCTGGAATAATCCCTAATAAAAAGAATTCTGGTGTCATCATTATTCTTTTGCCAATTATCTCTTGTATCCAAGTTTTAATTGTTTCCCAATATTTCTGCGTTATTGGGCATTGCCACCACATGTGGTAATATGAACCATTTGTTGTTTTACATTTCCAACAATTGGGAGTTAGTGTTGGGAACATCTTAGCCAGCCTTGCCGGTGGGAGGTGCCATCTGTAAACCATTTTATATATGTTTTCTTTATATGCTGTGGCCATAGTTAATTTCAGATTCCTGTCCCAGATGGTCTGCCACTTGTTTAAATCTATTGTATGGCCGATGTTTCTAGCCCAAGCTATCATGGAGTCTTTTACAATTTCTTCCTCCATTTCCAAATTTAGAATAAAATTATATAGTTTTGTGATTAATTTATCATCATTTTCTAATAGGATTTTATCTAATTCTTGCCAACTCCTTGAGATGCCTTCTGCTCCTCCATCTCTTTTATACTTCATTTGAATTTGGGCGTATGACCACCCCATGCCGTCACCCAGCAGTTTCATGTAGATATTGAATAGTAGAGTGCTAGGACAACCCAAAGATTCTGACAGCATTCTAGATGGGATTATAGAAATTAAAAGGATGCTGCTTAGACATTGTGAGTATCTGTTCCTTTTCATAATTCCCAATGGATAAATGCCATCTCTTTGTAGATAGGGTATCTGAGATATCTGACATACATTGAATTCCTCTAAGGTCTCAGCCATTTTTTTGAGCTTTCGTCAGTAGTTACCATTCTTCTGGTAACACACTTGTCTTTTCTCTTAAAACTGTCTGTCACACTGCTGTTAGGACCAAGGAATGGAGTAGTAAGAGAAGAATCAGGGCACTTTTTCCTGGTTCCTGATATCAGCAGAAGAGATAAATGAAACCTTCCCTGCATCTGCTAGTTGTTCCTGGGGATATGGATAATGTTGCTCCTGCAAGTGATGAATGTTTGAACACAGACAATACAAGTTTTACAATGTAACTGCTTCATGGAAGAATTATTCCTCAAATATTATTTCTATTTATAACTTTCTAAGTCCTTTACCTGCTTCTTTGACGTATGGTAGGCTTAACTCTGTGCATATGCTTTAGTGTTACACAATTCCATCAAATACCATTGCACACACGAATGTGTGCATGCAGATATACTCACAAAAGTTGTAGACAATGAAGAGATATATTTTTGTTAAAGACATTAAAAACTTCAAAGGTGTGTGAGCTGCTTTTGTCAAAATTCTCGACAGTTCCCTTTGAATGAGCTTCTATGCCTCTAAATATAAATCACTTCTATGCTGATATATGTAAATGGATTGCTAAGCCTGCAAAATGGATATAGATATTTACTGATTTTCTTATTCTATTCAAAAGGCTTCTAGAATTCTAGGAAATAAGATCAGCCATCTTAGTTTTGACATTGTTCTCAGACATGTTAATTTCCCAAAGATATAAATGGAAATAGCCCTCTACCAAAACACCCAGCAGGAAAATATTTTCTGTGTATACCTATAATACCTATATCTGTCATTTGTTACATTCAAATGATGTCAGTGAGTGTCTAATTATAACATAGGAATTTATGGATTCCCAGTTTTTGCCAGCACATTTAATATATACCCTAATAGATGGGATGTAGATAGAAGTATGTGGACTTGCAAGTCTCTAAATTACTTGCATACCATATTGATTTTATCCCAGCTCCACCAACAGATGCAGAGCAGTTAATAAAACCAACACCAAACAATACCATAATCAAGCTACAGTACAAAATTAAAACATATGAAATAATACAGGTAATATCTAATGTGATTTTTATTAAACGGTTTTTTTAAAGGAAGATAAAAATTAATACAAACTAAAATAGAGGAAAAGCAAAGCAAAAGAAAGAAACAAAAGGAGACAGCTTAGGATGCAAGAAAGAGAAAAAGTAAAAGTAAATATTAAAGAAAAAAAGATACAAGGAAGGAGCTTCTTTACAGCAGGTATAAGTTACTTTATAGTTGCAATACAACTCTCTTTATATAATTTTCTCTGTCTTTATCAAAACCATAAATCTCTTTCTCTCTCTCTCTGTCACACACACATACACACGCACAAATGCACAGTTTCACACAAAAAATTACTTCCAGCCAGCAATAAACATTGATACTTCTCTAATAAAATAAGTCAATTTAGTCATCTCAGTAAGTTCCATTATCTTTACCAATCTTTACTGTATTATGGGTAGTACTGAATCTTTCCATATTTGTACATATAATAATATGACTGAAATTATCATGTACTAAACCAAAGTTCCATGAAGTTTTTCCAATTGTTTGTCTACCTATCTCCCCCCCCCCACACCGCCCCATCCCCCCAAAAAAATCTGGTTCTAATTTTATATCAATTTTTAAACTCTTCTGAATCAGTGTCATAAATAGAATCACTCAAAGAACACAAGAAGAGGCAGTTAAAATGCTAAAAACTGTACGTCAGCAGATATGAAACGAGAGTTTGTTGCCTAGTCCACATTGGTGTGTGTATATGTGTGTATTTAAACACAAGCCATTTGAAAATGGGCAGATCCCAGCCCCAGTCACATGATTGGTAAGGTATATAATAATAATAATAATTTATTAGATTTATACCCCGCCTCTCTTCACCTGAAAGGGGAACTCGAGGTGGCCAAAAACAATCCTATACAATAAAATCCAAAAACACATTCATTCAACCAAACGTACCAACTAGGAGGTGGGTAAACAGGTGATCAGATCCAAGCTTGATGGCAAAGCCAGGTCTTCACGGCTTTGCGGAAGACAGGCAGACTGGTGATGGTCCTAATTTCCGTGGGGAGCGATTGGCAGGAATAATACCGATCGCCCTCGACTTAACGACCGTTCCTTTTCTGCGTGACCATTCGGAGGGAACGACGGTGCGGAAAAACGTGATGGGTGAGGACTGTGTTTCACCGTTAACGACCTTCGCGGCCTCTCCGCGGTCGTGAGATCGAACTTCGGAGGCTTGGCTCGAAGTTGGTTTGTAGTTATGACCGCCCGCGGTGGCCGAAGGTCACGTGGCCTCCCTTTCGCGACAGGGACAGTCAGTGGAGGAAAGGCCAGATTCATTTAACGACCGGGTTGCTAAACTTACCAGCTGCACTGATTCACTTAATGGCGGGAAGAAAAGTTGCGAAACGGGAGGAAGCTCGCTTAACGCACGTCTCCCTTAACAATGTAGGTTTTCGGGGTCAATTGTGGTCGTAAGTGGAGGGTCTGCCAGTACTGATTTCTTATGCTCAGCCTTTGTTCACATGCCCTCCTTCCGGGATCCTGTAATACTTTGGGCCAATCACCAGGAGACTGTGAGTTCTAGCGTTGCCTTGGGCAGGAAAGCGGGCTGGGTGACTTTGTGCCAATCACCAGGAGACAGTGAGTTCTAGTGTTGCCTTGGGCCTGAAAGCAGGCTGGGTGACTTTGGGTCAATCCCCAGCAGACAGTGAGTTCTAGTGTTGCCTTGGTCATGAAAGCAGGTTGGGTGACTTTGGGCCAATCCCCAGGAGACAGTGAGTTCTAGTGTTGCCTTGGGCATGAAAGCAGGCTGAGTGACTTTGGCCCAACCACCAGGAAAAAGTGAGTTCTAGCATTGCCTTGGGCATGAAAGCGGGCTGGGAGACTTTGGGCCAATCACCAGGAGACAGTGAGTTCTAGCGTTGCCTTGGGCATGAAAGCGGGCTGGATGACTTTGGCCCAACCACCAGGAGACGGTGAGTTCTAGTGTTCCCTTGGGCATGAAAGCAGGCTGGGTGACTTTGGGCCAACCACCAGGAGACAGTGAGTTCTAGCGTTGCCTTGGGCATGAAAGCAGGCTGGGAGACTTTGGGCCAATCCCCAGGAGACGGTGACTTCTGGTGTTGCCTTGGGCATGAAAGCAGGCTGGGAGACTTTGGGCCAATCACCAGGAGACAGTGAGTTCTAGTGTTCCCTTGGGCCTGAAAGCAGGCTGGGTGACTTTGGGCCAATCACCAGGCAATTGTGAACTGCTAAGTAAGTTGTTAAGCGAATTGGCTCCCTCATTGACTTTGCTGGTAAGGAAGGTTGCAAAAGGGAATCACATGACCCCCAGGTCACTTTTCTCAGTACCACTGTAACTTTGGTCACTAAATGAACTGTTGTAAGTCGAGGGCTCCCTGAATTGAACTCGGAGCTTTCTCTCTTTGAAGGCAGCCTCCAGCCGGTCCATACCGTAAACGGCCGACACTTGGAAATTGAAGAGAGAGAAAGAATTAGAAAACCTTTCTTTTTGGGCAAATCAAATTATCCGCAAATCAGGCGAACGAAGGATTATCGTGGCCTTGCTGGCCGTGCCTCTTTGTCTGCAAAAAGGAGCAAGGCTATCTTGCGAGATTAGAAACACTTGGGAGAATTAATTTGTTCCCCCAAGTAAGTATGTGTAGGGCGGGAACTTTGTATGACGATCCTGGGACAGAAAGAAGCTGCGGTTTGTCTGGCCTGTTTGGTGGTGTGTGTGTGTGTGTGTGTGTGTGTGTGAGCAGAAACTAGCTAAGACAACCAGAAAATGGAAAAACACTCTTTCCCCCCCATTAAGTACATTAAAGAGGATTTTGTACAAGCGGAACTTAACACAACTACGGAATAGAGAAACACATTAAAAATGGGGAAAATTGAAAAGTGCAGAAAAAGAAAGAAAAAAAAAGAGACCTCACTCTTCATCCCTAACAAGCATTGCATCGTCAACATTAACAATTCATCGCTGTCTCTTGAAATATAACCGAACCATTCCTTTTCTCCCTCCAGTTTCTATAAATCCATCTGTAGCACGGTAGTCTCAGTAGCGCAGTGGTTAAAGGCAGCCCTGCGGCCTACCTCTGCTGACTTGTTCAGTCAGCTTGTCGGATCGAATCCCACCAGGCTCAAGGTCGGCTCAGCTTTCCCTCCTTTTCAAGGTCGATTGAATGAGGACCCGGATTGTTTGGGGGGCAATAGGCTGACTCTGTAACTGCTTGGGGACTGTTGTAAAGCTCTGATAAGCAGTATATAACATCTGAGTGCTAT
>JANHGC010004818.1:42770-44943 GCA_027560395.1 Boaedon fuliginosus | reverse complement strand
GAAGTTGTCCATATTGAAACCATGTTTGAACTACCTGTTCCTCTTTTAGTAAGTTAATAGGCTTTAATTGCAGTATAATCCCTTCCATTCTTAACAAATCTTTATAGGTTATCTCATCTTGTTTCTACCGATCTTTAAAAGGATGGAAGGCTGAGTCAACCTTGAGCCTGGTGAGATTCGATCTGACAACCTGCTAAACAAGTCAGCAGAAATAGGCTGCAGTGCTGCATTTAACCACTGCGCCACCGAAGTAGAAATCTAAGATTATGTATGATGAAATATTATACTTACGTTTGGTTTAGTTTTTATAGTAAACAAGAAGTATCTGATATTTCAATTCAGATATTTATAGTTACATATAATAGTTTACATCCTTGTTGGATCCCTAATAGATTTCCTTCCTTCCTTATGATTCTATAATGCGCTGCTGTTAGAGGAATCCAAAGTGATTTACAAAACAAGAGTGAAAAGTCATAGACCATCTTTCACAATCAAAATAATGAATATAAAAATTAAAATCAAAGTTCATTTTCAAATGGAAAACCAAAATAAAAACAAGCAAACTTAAAGGAAGTTTAATGCTGGAGTTACCCCACAACTACTGAGGAGTACACATGTCTCCAATTACTTTTTGAAACAAAACAATATTAAAAGTTAAATCATAGAAATCATGGAAATTATGAATCCCCTAATATGAATGATTGCAGAGATGGCATAGATTTAGTGGCCTATATGCATACCTTAGAACTAGAGATAGGAATGTTGTTTGGTATGGGAATTGCTCATGAAAATGGAACATTGGTGATCTAAACACTTTTCTAGATCTATCCTAGTTTTCTAATGTGATTTCAGACAACTTAAATTCTTCAATAGTAGTAGTCCGCAAAAATTCTGTTTAGGAATTAACCAATTACAATAATGTTGGTGGAACTGTTCTGAAGACTGAAGAACCAAGAATGTGATTAGAAATATTAAGACAATCAGTGAATAGTTTTCTATGTATATGAGTTGTATATGAGTTAGTATCAACATCAACTTACATTGAAATTGTTTCATAATACAATGCATTATAATAATTGCATTTTATTGACATATGAGTTTGCTCTCAAATGTTTCTGAATCACATTTCCCAGTAAATTTCATGTTTATAGTTTTAATGATTGAAGGTTAAAACTTATGACCTCACAGTAATATCCTCCTTAGAGTTGAGCTTACTTTTGCTGTCTGTGAGTTTGTTTATGATATCTGGTAGCTTAATAGATTGTGGATGAATATATCGGTAGCATTATGAACTATCTATTTTATTTGGTTATTGTTAAATCTAAATTAAACCTGCTATTAATGTTTTAATGTTTTAATGTTTTGTAGTGTTTTATAGATTTTTAATACAGACATAATGTGCCTGAAACAAAATATCTATATCTTCAGTGTTTTTTGCACATTTTAAAATGCTGTATTATTTCATTTTCTTTTGCAAAAATCTAATATCTTGCTATCCATAAGCTTTCCGACCTGGAATAAAAATCTCTTACATATCCATGATCAAAAATGATGGCCTGAAGGTTGAAATAATTATCTCTGGTGGCCGTGCAGATCTCAATGTCAAAGCTAAGAAACATAGGGCAGCAGAATTAAAGCATGAAAACTGGCATGAACACAGACAACTGCTTGAGGCTCTTTATTACTGTTTGATACAGCAATTCTTTGTTGGAAATCTTGTTGTTGTTTTTGTCTAAAAGCAACTGTGTGTGTCTAATCTCACATTTTCCTTTATCATTAATTCCATTCCTGTGATATTTACAAATCCAAGCAACATCACATGTGTTTATCCTGATTTATGAATTAGTGTATTTGAGGCTTTCTGCTAATCTGCAGATAGGTGGCACCGTTCATAGAGATTGGAAAAGCAATGCTTTCCCTGTTCACACTATCCCATGTGTAAATTAACCTGTCACTTTATTATTTGACAAGATCTTCATTTTTATTCATCAGGACTTGGACCAGGATGGGTGCATTTATGGCCATTTGCTTTGCATGGCTCTCAGCTGAGTTTGTAGGTATTGTAAGTGAGATCCATTATCCCTGTTACAAGTGCACACAATGCAGATGCTGATCTGCGATGATGATGAGAAACCAAAGTCAGTAAAGACCAGATAAGCCGCCCTTGATGAAA
>JANHGC010004818.1:25270-37770 GCA_027560395.1 Boaedon fuliginosus | reverse complement strand
TTTAATCCCATTTTATTTTTCCCCTGATAAAGGATACCTAATTGTACTTATTATTGTAATTTAAAATATTTAGTTATGCAATCATTGTATATTGCTCTGAAGTGTTGTGTATGTGTTTTGATGTTATGATCTGCCTAATCTGTGTGATTTATTCTTTCCCACTTAGTTCAATTTGAGGACAGCTCAATGCACAAAATTGGGATGCAGGGGCTGATGTGTGTCAAATGGGCAGGTGCTGATTGTGTGAAAATGTATATGCTGACAGTATTTGTGTGTGCAAACAGTCACTGGTATTGTTCTCTTCTCCTTTTAGTTGATCTCTACCATTGATCTCTCTTGTGGAAATGAGATTTGTAGAACAGATATCAGAAAGAAAGAAAAGACTCTACAGTGTACAAGGCTAAACTTTCTGACTATGCATTTTCTTATTCTTATATAGATCACACAACAAAATGATCATATAAGAATCAGCAATGTATAACCACAGGAAAATACAGCTTTGCAAATTTAAAGAAAAGTGCCTTTAGCTGGGTGCATATTCTTTTTGTGGAATGTTATGTTCAAAATATAGTGGCTAAGAAAACTATACAGATAGTATGTTAAATTGCCCCCTAGTCATTTAATTTTTAACTGTTTTAGCTTTTTCTGTCATAGAAACAGACTTTTTCTTATGCATGATGATATTGCACTATTACCTTTAAAACTAAATTAAGATGAATGAATACCAGTTTAGAAATCAAATTCTTTCTCTCTGATTCCAAATAAAATAGCAGAATTTATCTTGAATGATTCCTTGTATTGTAAAATACAATCTATCTATTAGAAAAATAGAACAAGAATAACAAGATTCAATATATATATGGAATATTGTTTGAAAAACAAGAATACAGCAAGAAAGAATATATGGGAATCACCTGATAAATCCTAAAATAGTAGTTAAATAATGTCCAGAGGAGGACAAGAGATGAAATCCTTAAATGAAGCATTTCTCCCATTAGACAGTGAAAATATGCTATGTGTTTTGTTGTAAGGTCTAGTTATTGTTTCTAACTATGAATCTAATGTGAATCCCCAAAACCCAAAGGTGCTTTTCAAAAGGCAACTGGACTTTCTCTTGGTTTTTTTCTTTGAAATCGTTTTGCTTCCCACCCAAGAAGTTTCTTCAGTCCTGAAAAGTTGCTACTGAGTCAACAAAAATCACATTTAAAAAAAAAGAAGTAATAAGTATGCAAAACACTGAATCATGGAATACCTAATGTTAATTTGGTAAAAAGGAAAACACAGAATATACTTTCTTGAACTGAACTGCTATAACTTCTCAACCATATCCTGGGGAAAAAAGAGGCAGTTTGTCTGAGGTGGTTAAGGCAGCAGGTTAGAAACCAGGAGTCTGTGAGTTCTAGTCCTATCTTATGCATGAAAGCCAGCTGGGTGAGTTTGGGCCAATCATTATCTCTCAATCTATAGCATTAGATTCAGATGACAAGCCAATTGGTCAATTCCTGTTGTAATCAATGGATCAAAGCTCATTTGATGGTGGGGGGGGAGCAGAAAATTCTAGGAAGAAATAATATCTTGCAGAAAGACTGGCTGGCTATAATACTCAACATAGGTATTTGTCACAGTTTGCAATTGTAACACTAGTAAGGGAGTTCCTCAGTTATTTCAACTATCTGAAAACCCTTTGAACTATCACATATCATTTTTGCCATTCAGTATATATGACTTCACATATTAAAAATATTCAAGTTATTCTTAGAATTCATCTAAAATTTATCTTTGTTCCAATTTCTACTGGTGAACGCATGGAATCCAAAGATATTTCCTTTTTTTTTTTACCAAGGGAACCATTAATAAGGTAGAACTATGAGGATGACTCTTATGTATGTTTCTATTTATGACAATGAAACATTTGTATTCAAATATATGATTATAGCTTCTTTTCAGTAAAACTAGTAATATCTTTATAACCCATGCAGTGTTTGAGTTCATTGTGTATCCATAAATCTGTAGTTGTACTAGGCCTACTGCAATATATCTGCAATATATTTACATTTAGAAATGTGCAAGGTATTTCAAACATGAAACATTTTGAACTTAAAATAGGTTGTCCTGACGTTATTTGAAGAGTTTCAACATTGTTCTGACTATTCTGGATGGTAAGAATAGTATCAGAACACATCCTTAAGGTCAAAACAGGGCTTTTTGAGGTTGAAGTGTTCAGAATTCAAGACATTTCAAACATAATATTGCTTACGTTGTTCCAGAGTTGAAGGCTGAGGCTTAAGGCTAAATGAAAAACTCGTTTTATATTGGTCAAGGATCAAAGTAAAGATTTTGTATTGTAATGAGCTTGTCCAAGGCCATTTCAGGAACAATGGTAGAAGAGATAACCAATGTGAGGAACTTCATGTTTATAGCAAGAAACATTATTAAACCAATCTTTATAATAAATGTTGTATATTAGTACTCAGTAGACAGTAATGTTTTCCTTGAATATCTGCTGTAGTTGAGCTGTTGCTCAAAATGAGGCGCTCAACATATTCTATAATGTGTAAATATGTAGTTGTCTTAAGATTAAGGAAAACCACATCTTATTTATTAATGAATGCATTATTGTTTATTTTAAAATACACCATGTTTTATGTTTTTGAAACATTGTACCTCTAAATCTTCATGTTTTATAAAGCTGTACTAACTCAGTATTTTTATATCCAATTCTAAAAATGTAATAGCAGTTAAGTTGCATCATTTTATTTTGAATCCAAGTGATGTTACAGACCCTTAAAATTAAACTTCTTAATTATTACAGTAGCACGCTGTGAGATTATTCATATTCAAACTGACAGCATGTATCTTTTCATTAGTTTTATTTTGCCCATGTATTAGAAATTAAAATTTAGAGTTAGCTGAAATTTATTTATATGACTTTAAAACGATTCAGAGTTCTCAGATCTTGTCTTTTGTATATAATATACGATAATAATTCATAATAAAGGATTATTTTTAATATGAAATTTATAATTGTGTAAGTGCTTTGGCAGTATCTTATCTGATTTATTGTATTTGAGAAAGTTTAACATACTATATATATATAATTTATAGCAAATAAATGATAAAATAAAAAGGGAAAATCAAACCAAAACAGAAAACGGAGACATTTAATACATTTAAGTAGTTATCAGGCACTGAAACTTTTTTTTGTTTAGTTTTAAATTTTCAACAGCCATTAAAAGTTAGTAACACAGCAGGTGATTGTATGGGTAAGTGGAAATGTTCTGAAATAAATAGCAGTTGGTGACCTGGAATGTCAGGGCTCTAGACAAGGGTGTGTGTTTGTCAATATATCCTACATGTTTTACAGAGTCCTTGGGGAATACGGGAAGATACAATTTCACCTTTTCTGTGCCAAAACATTTTAATTATATCTTCTTCCAAGTACTGCGGTTCAGTAACCAAGGAGCTGACATTGATGCATGTGTTGATAAAGCTGCAAACATTCAAAATGAGATTAGCAAAGATTTTGAGGAAAGGGTGACAGCTAATTTTGCACACTATTCTGCATCTAATTCAGGTCAGTGTAATGATAGAATGTTTTATAACTCTAGTGTCATCCAGAAAGACTTTTATGATGCTTTGTGTTAATGAACATTTGTGGTTTTGAAGAGTATAATTTCAATACTATTTTTTATACAAATACAAAGATTTTATTATGATTGTATAGGTTATACCCAGAGTGTGGAGGTGGGGAAAATCGATTATGTTCAACATAATTTCTTTATCTGATTTGCTTGTAATTGTTGGATATTTGTATGAAATAGTCAAAACATGATGCTGTTTATTTCCATTAAATAATCTGAATTATATGACATTTAAAAAATGAAAATATAGTTTCTTTATGTTACAGAGAACATTTCTGAGCAGATTCCAGTGTGTTTTGGTTCTATTCTATGCTTTATTTGAATGCTGCTGACACTCTTCTTTCACTTTTCTTTTTGTTTGTCAAGTTTTCTTTCTTTTTTATCCACTCACTTCTCCATCTGCTTTCACTTTTGTTTGCTTGGGTCGTCTCTCATCCCAACTTGATAATGAGGAATGTGGTGTGACCCTGACCTCTATCAGCCCATGAATGACCTTCTGACTCCCCTGTGTAACCTTTGACCTTTTCTTTGACAGCTTGATTAATTACCCTGTGTTATGATTTATGAGTAAGTGCTATGTAAAAATAATAGACAACAGGTGGTCCCCTAAAAACTTTTTGTGGCATGTTTTCTTTTCTTGCCTAACTTGATAAGCTATTTTAAGTTGGAAACTTTGTGGAGCAATATGAAGTTTGGCAGTAATATAGCATTTTTATACACTTGGACACAGCAGTGGAATGCAGGAGTCTAAGAGATGTGGTGTAACTGGGATGAAAATATTACAAAGTGTTAGCAGGGTGCAGTTGCCAAAATGCACATTGGGTGAAAATACAAAAAGAAGTCAACTGACATTTTAGGCATTTCAGTCTCAGGTCACGTCTTGAGAAAATTGCTCAAATAATGGAGGGGGCATTTTTCAAGCTGAGCTGCATCTCCAACAGCTATGTTTACTTTTACGCTTCACTAGTGACTTCTGATTGGTTGTCATGACCTCATCCTACTGTTGCATCTAGGTTGTTGCAACAGTGACACATAGGTACTCTTCTCATGAAAAAGATCACAAATAAACAGATCATACATCTTTAAAAACAATGAATAGTCATTCCTGTGACCATTTTAAACATGCATAATAGTAGATTTAGGTTATTGATCTAAACTCCTAGGATTCCTTTCCCTGCAGAACTAACTTGATTCTGTTTAAGAGTTTTAAATTGTTTTTTGTTTTTGTTTTTTAAGTCAGATTGATAAAGCTCAACAAAATTATGTGTTACACATTTTTATTTACAAACCAGAAAGATAGACACATAGGTCAACATATTCCACTCTAGGCTCTGACCTCTCTGATCATATACAGAGGGCTATCCTAGTGGATTAATATGCTGTGCTGAATGCTTATAGCTCATTATTCATTTCAGCAGACACAAGAGCCTTCTTGTGTCCCAGAATATATCTCAAATATTTTTTGCTGTTGCTGTCTATATTTTATTCTATATGGGTTTAGTATCTGTACACAGTAGTAGAAGGATCCCATAGATGTTATTAGGATTTTGTTTCTTATTGATACCATATATTACTATCAAACATACTCAGGAATTTCCCGTGATCTAAGATACAAAAAGTCTTGGTATTATAAGTACTTTTCAACATTCATCTAAGCTTGCTTGTAATTTAATCAATATGAATAAATAAGCAGATGTATAAGATTAGAAATGAAGTCCATCCTTTAAATAGTTTCTGAAATGATTGACAAGAATTTTAACTTGTCAGAAAAATCCAATAGATTTTGGAATCATAAAGTTATAATTTAATAATATATAGTATAATCTTACTGGGTAGTTTTTTGGAATGGTTGAATGATATAAAATTGATTATCCAATTGATAATCAGGATTCAAAAGTTATCAAAGACTAACTTTAGTAGAGACTAATTATAAACCGTCTCATTTAATTTTGCCTAACTAGTTCGTGAAGTTGAACTTAAAACTTGTTGAATAATGTATTCTGCACATAGCTGAATGCTTATTCTACAAATCTCTGAAAACATTTAAGTTAAAAAAATAATGTATTATATTGTAGATGCATTTCATTTCAGATATATTTTTCACATTTAGTACTTCAATTATACCATTTATTTTGAAGGCAAATTATTAATTAGTTGATTAGAGTTAAATAGGCATGCACATCTGGGGAAGTGAATATTATCATTTATTTATTTATTTATTTATTTATTTATTTATTTATTTATTTATTTATTTATTTATTATTATATTTATACCCTGCCTCATTTCCCCGGTCAAGGGGAAATCATATCAGTTGTATGATTTAATTTTGTAAAATGTATGTTATAGATTTTAAGGCTTATTTTAAATAAAATATAGATGTGTGGATGCGATATATAAATTGTGACTGCTTAAGTTTTTGTTGGTCTCTACATTCTGTATGTATTGATGATGTGCCAAAATCAGTTGCCTGTCATTTTGACGTTAGAATTTAGCTTATTTTAAAAGCCTCATTAATAAAGAATGCAGGTTAAAATTTAAATACATTCTGATGAATTTTTAAAATATCTTAATCTTTTTAAGGTGAAAAGGAAACAAAAGGTCATATTGTCAAATGCAAAATTAATTTATGATAATGCTAGGTTGGTCTCACTTTAGCAACTTTGATAGAGGTTAAATTCCATTCCAGTTATACATATTATATTGTATTTCTACCTCTTTTCATCAGTTCATCAGTTCAATGTCTATTATTCATTATCCTCTTTCTTGTGACTATTTTTCCTCATATTATTTAGGGGAAGTGACTGTAAAGTATGATATAATGTCAGCTTTCCCCTAAACAAAACAAGGATCATAATAAACTTTTTTAAAATACCCTTAAAACATTGAAGTAGTACTATTTTAATTATATCTTTACTTTAATAAATACAATATATTAAAAAAAGTTTTTAAATCATGCCAAAGGATGGTTTGTGCTATTTAAACTTAATTGGTAAAAATCCTTTAATTTATTTATGTAGCTGAGATTTTTAAATGGATTCATTTTTCATCTGTTGATGTGTCTGTGAAAAATTGACATTATGTCCTCATAAAATTGGACAAATGAGTCATGTAATTTTCAGTTACATAATCAATAACTTAGACAAATTTTACTTCTTTGATGATTTATGTGTGTCTGTGGTTTTTTTGAGAGTAACAAAAAATGAATGTGGTTTCAGATTCACTAATACCTGTAAAATAATAACAAATACATGAATTTTACATCTTGCATTGTATAGAACATAACATGAATCAATATAAGGCCTATCTTCAAAGAAGAAAAACATTTCAAGTCACAAACAGGACCAGCAAACTAAGACACAGAATGCACAATGTACAAGCTTTTTTTAGGGTGTGGGGAAACATTATATAAAACAGTAAGAAAAATAGTCTCTTCAGAATGTTTTGTTATTAGTAATCATGAATACAGGAATCTGTTTTTCAATGTATTTATTATATTTTTAAAAAGAAAAGTCCAAATCCTGATTTTAATATAAATTTCAATTCTGTTTATTTATATAGAAACTGTAATATAATATTAATTTAATACATCAATCTTTTCTAAAAGCACACAGTAGTATACGGGGTTTGTGCTGAAGAGAAAACTGGAGGAAAAAAATGACAGGAGGAAAAAATGACAGGAGATCACTTACTCATGGTACAGAATCTAGAAGGCAGCAATTTTCTCTTTGACCTATGGCGACCTTTTTACCATGTTCCCTTATACCATAGACAGTGAACTGAATGCCTCTAATTCACCCTGCTTAACAGAGTGCATCAGTGTTCTTTAACTTAGTTTTGGTGGGAGGAGAAGGTATAGTAGAAATTTGAGAAGGGCGTGAAAACTTGTACAGGCACAAGGAAGAGTAAGAACTTTCTTCAAATGTGATTTTAATAGCTAGTCGAGTGTGTCCAACTGTAGAAAAGCACCAAGTGACAATCTGTCTACCTGACAGTTATCACAATGCATTACAAGGTTTTTGAATAGCTACACAGATTAGAATAAAGCAACACCAAATAAAGTATCTTTTGTTATTGTCAAAGATTTACTTAGCATTGACCATCTACATAGGTGAACTTCTTTTATTCAAGTGGAAATTTTATTTTAAGTAGATAAAAATTTATTTTATTTAGTATGGTTTCCCCCCCGAAAAGTTATAAAGAAATTTTGAAATAATGTTGACAACTGGATTTGCTTTATGTAGATTTGACTTCTCTTGCTTTTTTTAATGAGGATTATTTTCTTTGATATAAACAAAATGTCTCAAATTTTAGACCCTCTCCCTTTATATTTCTTATTGATTAATAATTTATATTCTATGACAAGAATCTAACATTTTTCCTTTGTCTGAAGCTTTTAAGTGCATTTTTAATTCCAATAAAAGTGCTTATGTCTGAACTTGTAACTATTTCATTGATAGTGATTGGATTGAATTGAATTGAAATTGATTCATTGTTATTTCTGCTATCAGTTTTTAATTGAACAAATGTTTAATGGTTTAATGTCTGAAGTCTGCTAAATCCTTTTGCAATCAATAGGATTTAAACAGCCTACATGTACCACTTTTTATTGATTATGCATCAAGTTGGTAATTTTGGAATCCAGTATGGAGGAAGCTGTTTTACAATTTCTTGATGATCTACATAAATCACTCTAAAAATGTAAAGAGCAAGGCAAACAAATAACAAAAGTGGTCATTGTAAATTTGGACACAAAGATAAAAAAAATGCAACTACTACTTCCTTTATCAGTGCTGTGAAAATCATTTCAATCAGTACATTTGAACCAATAAATCCTTTCCCCCCCTTTCATCTGGAACAGGAAGGATATGGAATAATAGTACTGAATCCAAATGAGAACTATATTGAGGTTGAAAAGACCAAAGCTCAACAACAGCCATCTCCAGATAGCTCAGATGAACCTGCAGAAAAAAGAGAGAGAAAAGATAAAATTCCGAAAGATACAAAGAAGCGACGAGACTTCTATGAGAAGTACCGAAATCCACAAAAAGAAAAGGAAACGATGCAAATCTATATTAGAGTAAGTTGGTCTTCTTTGTTTTGTTTTGATATTGAAGAACAGAAAACAGTTTTGTTTTTACTTATTTGCACTTTTAATATTATGTTTTAAAATGTGTTACTAAAACTAAGAAATTATTTCTTTTAATTATTTATCTCTAAAAATGAATATATATATATATATAAATATATATATATATATATAAATGTGTTTAATTTCAAAGAGTAGCTTGAAGTATCATTCCAAAAAATAGTGATGTAAAATATAGTTTATACAATGGTTTTTTAAGTAGACATGTTTATTTAAAAATCTTTTAAAACTTAGCTTTGTTTACAATTTCACAAAGTATTATGGGAATAGGTTTTTTTGGGAATAGAGTAACATAAATCTCTATATTTTAATTTATTTGTCTGATAAACTAATAACATATTGGACAAAATGCTGATTTTCATCTTATATGATTATTGACTTGTAATGCATTATTTCCATTTCGGTATGTCTGAAGAAAGATAAAGATAGTTACTAATATCTTAATAAATGCTTAAGTCAGAAACATTTAAGAACAAAGTAGTGAAGAAATGCTGTCCTTTGGCCTTCGCCTTTTCTTAATCAATGAACCTTTGCAGTTTGTAATACTAGCTACATAGGATTGTTGTATCAATGCCACCCAAGGATTTTTAATTCTTCAGAGGTACAAATAATATTATTCATGCTTTGATACATTCTGCTTTATATACGTAGGATACACTATATTTTCAGAATTCTTTACCATTGGGTAGTTGTTGAACAATGTCAATTGGGAGGGAGGGGATAATCTTTAAAGTTTTGACATGCGTTAATTATTTCACTGGACGAAGCAATGTATTGAGTTAATATAGCTTAGTGGTTAATTTTATAATGCACATTTTTTTAAATGGAGACAATATGAATGAATGAAGATTGGAGAAAAAGCCCAAGAATGCAATATTTGCATTTAAAATAATTGGAAATGTTTTTTCTTCTTCTATTTTTGACAAATACATTATATAATAAATTATTCATTAGTCAATTCTACTCTTAGAAAAGCTTTCTTTTTTGAAGGGACCATTGGGGGCTTTGTAAATTTGCCAGAAGCAATTTTCTATAGTATTAGGCCCTGCAGAGAATAGGTGATATATTTAATAGATATTAAACAATTGCTGATTTCTGCCAATTCCTACTAGATAAATAACAGCCTAAGAGTTGGGCATGTCCCACAAATCTACTGGCATAATAGTTAGTAACAAGAAAAGAAAAATAATGTATGTTACTGTAGTTACTATATGTATATATGACAAGGCAGTTCAAAGATTAATCTCATGTGAGAAAAATCTGCTTACTAACTGTACACAAATAGCAGCTTTTATGTTCATTATTCAGAATTCTATATTAATAAAATTCCATAATCATATTTACAACCATTACACTAAAGTACACTAGAGTATCTAGTAAGACTTTTTCTGTGAAAAGAGTATAAATAATAGATAACGTATACCTTCTAAAGCTTTAAGAGCAAAGCTTGAATGATCAAAGTACTTATTGTTTCAAGCTGTAACTTTTTTAAAACTATGACATAATGTACTTTGCCAATGTACTGTATACTACAACCTGTTGAAGAGATTTGGTCCCTGCTATAAACTTCATCTGACATAATATAGTAGAAGATATTCCTTATATATTCTATGCTAAGATATTTTTTGTTTGAAATACCTACCAACTGCATTTACTAGTCAAAGAAAAAAGTTACGTTTCATAAAATTCTACATAAAGCACCTACTTCAGATATATTCTATACAAGAAAAATATTTCACATGTGATGTTTTAACTAAGACATTATGCATGTAATATATTCATATTCATTCCTGTTCTTATAGATACATTGCTTTATTCAGACCACAAGAGGTTGCTGCTGCACATTCTGGAGAATATCTCTCCCATTAACATAGAACCCAATCTAGTAAATACTTAATGTTTTATTCATTGCTGAACATGAGGGAATGTGAAGATTTGCTTAGATCAAAATTTTGTGTTCATTTTCTCTTTTTTGAAGAACTTATTTCTGTGGCAAATAGCAGAATTTGCTATTTGCTATCTCCCTTATAGGAAGAATTTCATCAAATTATTAAACCATTGAATGATGCTGTTTAATTTTTCTTTTGAGTTTTATTACAGGTTTTATTTAGAAATAGAATGTGTTGTTCAGGCATTTACAAATGTAAAATAATTTTAGGCACAAACCTTCAAAGAACATTAGAAAAGCATATCCAACTCACGACCTCAGGGCTGCATGCAAGTAATATGTAATATGGCCACACAAGATTGTATACTATGCATATTTATATACATTTTATATTTTGTATGCAGCCCAAGACAATTCTTCACTCCATGCAATCAAAGCAAGTCAAAAAGTTGGATACACCTGATATAAGACTTGTTTATCTTATTGAATAACACTAGATCAAGGATGGTAGCTTGATCCTTCCCTCTAGGACAATGCAGAAGTACTTATAAACATGCTTGGTATGGTTGTTCAGGCAGTAGCAAATTTCCTGGATGACAGCACCATACAACCCACATACTGAATATGCATTTTTTCCACAACAATAAGAGTAGAGTAGAGTAGAGTAGAGTAGAGTAGAGTAGAGTAGAATAGAGTAGAGTAGAGTAGAGTAGAGTAGAGTAGAGTAGAAATTTAACACTTTAGAGAACCATTGACATGGTTCTTGACATGGAATTGACAACATGGGGAACCAAGATCAGGTCCTTCCTCAGCATTGGGCGTTCATGGGGAGGGTTTTGACCAGCCCCTCCCTCTCTGTCTCTCTGTGTCTCTCTCTGCCCTTCTGGGAGGGCTGTTAGGGGGAAGCTAGAAAGAGAAAGTCTTCCTCTCTGCTTCCATGTTCTCCTTTGTCCTTCACCTGCAGATATCTTAGTTCATTCTGTCACCGGAGTCACGGTAGCCATCTGCCTGCTCTGCCTCCTCTTCTGCGGCTGTGCCAGCTTTCGCAACAATTACCTGAAGTAAGTCTTGCGTTGAGGTCGTCTCCAACGCCTTGAGCCCACTTGCCTGCCTTCTCTGCCCCGTTTGGCTTCTGCCTGTGTTCAAGGGTGGACGTTGTCAAAGAATTGGGGATTGTGGAATCGGGAGGGGTTGTTTCTCCTTTAAGTGCCCCCGTGTGAAAACAAGGCGACCAAGCAGAATCTGGACTCTGTCGTGTCCCAAAGGTGCTTTTCAAAAGGCAGCTGGACTTTGTCCTTTTCTTGAAGACAAGGAAAGGATTTGTCGTGATTTACCAACTTGGTTCCAACCTACCACTAAGGAGACATTTCCTGGCAGCGAGAACAACCAGTGGGAGAGTTTGCCTCCAGAAGTTGTGGGGTTTCCCATCCCGGGAGGTTTTTCAAGAAGAAAATGGACAACCATTTGTCTGGAATGGTTGAGGCTCTTCTGCTCGAGCAAAGGGTTGGACTGTAGATCTCCAAGGTCCCTTCCAAGTCTGTATTCTGTATTCTATATGATGGTAACGATTATCTAAGGGAAGTATACCAGATTGGAGAGAGAATTGGAGATTAGAGGCTTGAAATTAAAACTCAGTACAAGCAAGCCATCAAACACAAATAAACAAAACTACAAAAAAAAAAACACCCAAATTTCCACCATTCCTGAGCCAGGAAAAATAACATCATTCCAAGCAGCATTTGCTACTAATTTATTTATTTATTTTATTTATTACATTTTTATGCCGCCCAATTCCCGAAGGACTCTGGGCGGCTTACAACATGG
>JANHGC010004812.1:56259-68531 GCA_027560395.1 Boaedon fuliginosus | reverse complement strand
GAGAGGGAGAAAGAGAAAGAGATGAGGGAAGGAGAAAGAGAGGGAGGGAGACAGATGAGAGAGAGAGAAAGAGATGATGAGAGAGAGGGAGAAAGAGAGAAAGAGATGATGAGAGAGAGGGAGAAAGAGAGAAAGAGATGATGAGAGAGAGGGAGAGAGGGAGAGGGAGACATGAGAGAGAGTGTGTGTGTGTGTGCACCGCTGCCAGCCCTGATATAACACTCCAAGATTGGATCGGATCTCTCACACACACACACACACAAACAGAGGTTAGATTGGATCTCTCTGTGTCTGTCTCTCCCTTCCTCCCTCCCTCCCTGCTTTAGGCAGGCTTAAAAAGTCTGCCAGGCCCTTTCTCATCCCTTTGCCAGTTTTCTCTTTCCCCACCCCACCCCTGCTAGTCCCCTTCTTTGCATGGGATCACCCAGCAGCAAGAACAGAGATGAAGGAGGGGGCAGCAGCGGTCGCTAGCATTCAGGGGAGAGTGCCACACAGAAACAGGAGCACACAGACATGCCACCCCCTTCTCTGTTTCCATTGCTGGGCAATCCCATGCAAAAAGGGGGCTAGCAGAGAGGGGAGGAGGGAAGCCAGGCAAAGGAGCCATTATGAAACGCATGAGTGAAAAAGTTCACTCAATCAATTCCAACTTCGTGACATTTTTTTCTTTCGCAAGAAGTTGGAATTGATTGAGTGAAACGCAACAGAGAAACAAGATTGGAGCTGAGCTGGGGTGACTGCACGCGTGCCACAGAGCGGGTTCTATGTGCCATAGTTTCACCATCATGGACCTATTGGCACACATATGGAGGCTTTACATAGATTATAGTGCTAAAAGGCTAATATTGAAGATTGTGTGGAAGACTTTGCAGCTATAGTTCTCAACATGAAACTACAGACACCTCTGATGTTCTTATGGAGATTGGCTCTTTTTGACATTGCTAGCATGACTTTACAGATTGCTTCATAACACGTAAACAGAATTCTTGATTTTGCCTTTTTAGAAGTGCGATGGAATAAAGCATATATAGATCTGGCTCACATATAACATTAAACCATAATATATTTTCTTTGATCTCAGCAAAATATGTCAACCAATACATTATGATTTAGTTTTATATGCAACCCAGGTCATCAAAGCATAGTCAAGAAACAATGATATAAGAAATTCTGGTTCTGTGTGAATTGTGAAACTGCACAATTTTCTAAATGTTTTATGCTATTATTCTGTTATGATTATGATGAAGATTGAAGATATTGGTTCACAGAAGTACTCTAATATTTTCCCATCATTCTAAGTTCACAATAAACATTTTTAGAAATTTGCTTTATTTGATTGATTTGTATAGCTTGTAAATAAATCAAAATACAACTAAAATAAATCCTCCAGCAAAAAAAAAATTATATCTAGCCTGTAAAATTAGACCACAATATGCTATTTCCCTTTTTTTAATGTTAATGATAACTCTCCATGTCTTATGTTTTATACATTACATTATTATTATATATTTAATCATTGCTATGATTGCATGGTCTAAATAGAATCAGCTATGTATATATATGGAAATAGACCTTAACAGATTTCACAGATATTTAAAGCCGATCCTCACCCATGCTGGCCCACCACTTACTACCACTTTACCAGAATGGTGTAATCCTGTAGCCAGGTTGCTGACTAGCCCTAGAGCCTATGAGGTAAGTATACAATTTCATGTGCACAATGTTTCAATATTTTTGACAGGATGTATTATATAGCTTTCACTATATGTGATGTTGACACCTCTGATTCTGGATTTTCTGGTCATCTTGCATGACAAAACTGATATTTTCAAACTGAATTAAAGGGACATTCAGAATGGAAATATATTATGATACATATAAAGTAACTCTATTTCATTATTTTATTATTAAAGTTTCATTCAAATCAAACTTAAGTTATCAAGTATGATAACTTTTAAAATACTGTTTTGAACTCTAGGCTTTTTCAGTAGTGTACCATTTTAAAAATAATGTGGAAAAACTGCTGACACCCATGGAAATGTATGTTCAATGTAGTAGAAAAGATTGAAACCAGAACCATCTTGTTCCTTTGAGCTGTTCTTAGAGTTGTTTTTAAGCATGGGTTAAATATTCTTTTGAAAATCAAGGTTAGTAGAAGAATCTAGCATGTATACTCTTTACCTGCCAAGCCTTAAACCACACCTGATTTGTGAAGTAAATTTGGATTTTTGTAAAGTAGGAACCATCCTTGCCCAACCTGGGCAACCTTGCAGGTTATCAGCTAATTTATGGAATCTCCTGTCTGCCACTCTATCAATCAATACAGTCTCAACAACCTCCACTCTTACTAGTTTCAATTAGCCATAACATTATATCTTGTATTCAGTATGTAATATATATTTAAGTGAGACATGTACTTTATATACCAGTGTGTATATAGAGTTCCTGGATTAAAATTTTCCCTATGTACTTCAATAAGAAAGGCAACTTGATTTGCATCTATTGCCAACCACTGGAGATACAGCATTGTGAAATTATTAGTTAGAACTTTTTTATGCAGGAGTCCTACTACTACTTCAATAGGGGCAACATTTTTCAGTCAACAGGCATATTGTCCCCAGAATAATCTCTAGAAAGCCCATGTTGAATGAGCCAATGTAAGTAGCAGAGATGGCTTGAGCCAAATTAAATTGTGTCATACTGGCCCCTTTTTCCCTTCATCTATTTCTCCATCTCATTAGCTATGTTTATCTGACAGTATTTCTCTAATTTTCTCTTTTCCAAACAGTACATTATGTAGAAGGAACATAAAGTTTTCAGCAGACCAGTAATCTTACAGAGATCTTTTGAAATTAAACTCAAAGGTGGAATCTCTGAATTCTACACATTTCTAATCGGTTTAGATAGGCTCATGTGCATCGCTTCTTCGGGGACAAGAAGGTCTTAGCTTCTGGAGACAATTTATAAACATTGTCACTTGATAGTGAGATATATGCAATATAAATTTAATAAATAAGAATAAATGAATATTCATATATACAAAGTAAATATTTATTAGTTTTTAAATAACATTAAAATTATATGTGTTGTTATAAACTTAAGAAATAGAGGTATCTATTTAATATAGAAAATTGTTTCACATTTATGCCATTAATAAGCAAACATTATTTCTTTGGTTACTCTATTCTTTAGGAGCAATTGAAGGATGAAGATGGGGACTTTATTGTCAATAATGATGAACTGACCCTGAATTATGATGCTTCAGACCACTTTCCTGTGCCAACCCAGAACAGAACAGAGTCATCTCAACCTGCTGGCAAAGAAAACATCTGTGATGGTGACCTTGGCTTAGGTGGATATGAACTCCACTCCAAACCTGCTTCAGGTCAATCTGAGTTTGCTTCCTCAGCCTGATGTCCATTAGAAAATATATACTACAAATATCAGAAGCAGAAGAAAAGTACATTTATTTTGTAGAATTAGCAAGAAGGACATGAACAGAAATGAAGCAAGACCTTGCTGGATCTCTCCCTAGAGTTCAGAAGAATGAGAATTTTTAATAATTCATAAACATTCTATTACTACACTTAATTTTTTGGATAGTGGCCATTTTAACAATGAAATCAAAGGCATCCCCTGTCTATTATTGGGACATTGCATATGTGCTTGGGGGCTGTGGATCATGCTTGTTTGCACATGGACAAAACCTTTTGAATATTTTTTTCCTAATTATTCAGGAAGAGAGAATGAGAATTTAGTGAACTAGTATGTGCTTCCAAAATCACAGATATATCAGTATCATATCTCTCTTCCCATGTACAGCCTTTTTCGATAAAATGGAAACTTCTGAACTACAAGCCCCAATTTGCCTCATTCCAGCAAGAAGCAAAATAATATTTTCTTCTACTGTATAGTAGTCTGGCAGCAAATGGTCCACCAGAACTGCTTGTTAATATTTGAGCTGCTGAAATTTAAGCATATCAATAACAGGGAGCTTAATTTTACCATAATAGAGCATGGTCTTTAGTATAAATAACAATTTTACTCCCTCCCCCAATCCATTTGCTGCCACTCCTATGGAACAGATTCATAACGCAAATACTGTGTGCTGACTTTCCTTAGATTTACTGATATTCTGTGCTTATACCTAGAATCTGGCAGGACAGAGAACATGAGTATCACATTCAAGACTTCTAAAATAATGTCTGCTATATTTCTGCTCATTTTCTTTACAGTAAGAAATGAGAGAGAGAGACAATTACTTTGTATGTTTACACGGAGGGAAAATGTCAGCTGACTCATCCATTATAAACACAAGTATTCATAGTATCAGGAAAGTTGATGACAGCCCTTCAATTTTTTTCCCCCTGAAGGCAGTGCTCCATATCTTTATATATTAAAGACTGACCTCTTAAAGATCTCCAGTATGGACAGAATCTCATGGTTGCACTTGCAGTCCTTTCAAAACTGCCTTATAGTTAGCCCATTTGGTCCATCTACTCCAGTTGCTTCTTTAACTGCCAGGGGCACTCCGGTGTTTTAGTCCTGCCTGGAAATTGATTGAAAGTGAAGTATTTTGCATGTAATGTATATTTTATTTCTGAGTTACTGCCTTCTGCAGCCATCCATGACCATACCACATTTCCATCTTAATGCTTAGTATAGTGTTGCACTTAGCATATATTCTGGGTTATTTAGCCATCCTCATGGAGTCTGATGGGGAAAAATTACTTTTAAATGTTTGCAATTCCAGTAAATGCTCATGGGTAGGTGAGGTGGGATTCTTGCATGTATTTTTGTGCTGTGGTGGCTGAAATGAGGGTGTGAGAATTCTTATTTTTCCTTGCATTCTTATCTCTCCAAGAACTTTTTCAGATTAATAAGCATGAGCAACCAAGGAAGCTGCAAAATGATAAGAGATGCCTACCAGAAAGCAACACCATCAACCATTTCATAACAATAAATTAAGCTCATAAAACTGCCTGAAGAATTCCATTTCCAACCTACACTTAGAATGAAATGGAAAAGCAAACATCACCTTGACAGAAAAAGAAATCTTTCTGATTATTGACAAACCAATTTTGACACAGTATTAACTCAGTATCTGCTAAAATAGAAAATGGTTGCAGAATTACAGAAGGTCTGTAGAAAAATTTAGGAAGAACTGCTGGTCAGTCTATCAAGGTTTTCATTGTTTGAGTCCTGGGAGCATGTGATTTGTTGCCATCCAAGATCTATTATTTCTGTCCTTCCATTTTAAAAGACAGTATATAACAGTAATACATAAGTTCAAGTGTTGCACTGTTCTATTATTTTAGTTCATACAGCATACTTATTCAGGTTCTTCAAAACTCGTGTTTCAAATAGATTTTACAAAACCGGAAGCCAAGAGTTGAGAAATGCCAATAATCCATGTAAGCTATGGCCTTCATCCTTCATACTGTATGTCACCTGTAAGATTTTTTTATCATATACAGGACTTTAGTAAGATGAGGAAAACTGCCTCTTTGCAACTATGTTTTGAGTATTTTAATGTGAAGTATTTTAGGCTAAATGGTATGATTAAAACTGACCTCATGTACTGGATCATGTGCCTCAACATTGCTGCTTCATAACAATTTCCCATAAATTATGAGAAATTGATTTTCCTTTTATTCAATATCAGCAATAACAGCACATGGATCCTTCAGCACTTACACACCAACTGGCATGAAGCATTTGACATTCACATATTGAATATCACAAATACCTGCCAAAGAGGTATATATTTACATATCCATCTCCATGGAAACCACCTTGTCCACTAGAAGGTAGAGAAAGGCAATGTTATATAGCAAACAGGGCTTAAAATCTCATAGGACTGTACACTTAAATGGTGCACCTTCATTCTAGCATAGAGCATGACATGTCTAGCTTTTGGATAAATTGCCTAAATACTGCATGCACTTGAAATTAATGACTTACCTACAGCACATAAGATTCCCTCCCTAAGATAGTCTCTAGCTTAGTAGTTCTCAACTTTAGCAACTTTAAGATGTGTGGACTTCAACTGCCAGACTCTCCCAGCCAGCATGCTAACTGAGAAACTCTGGGAGTTCAAATCCACAGATCTTATAGATGCCAAGACCCAGAGACACTGAGCTACCTAATACTTAATAATAGTGATCTCACACACTTTTTAGCCTATGCCAAGAAATGGCAATTGAAATCTGTGAACTAAAGGATCAATAACTCTATAGTTGCATCTTTTCAACTATTTGGCCTCCTCTTTTATTCAGCTTGTCTACTGAAAGTTAAAATAGGACATGAATTCAAACAGAAATTCAGCATATTCAACTATCAAATTCATCTATAATTCTTCACGTTTTGAATGGTAAATTTTGGCAAATTCAATATCACAAGGTTCATTAGAGACTGGTTTACATGCAGGATATTTATAGGATGGGGCTTGCAAAAATGTCCTTGTCACATGTTTAACCCTCATATTACATCATGCATTTCCACGGAGACGCTATCTCATCTCAGGAATGCAGCATGAAGTTCCTTATTAAGCAGCTGTGAAAAAGTGATTGTTGCATATGCCAAGCGTTGAAGTTTATGGAACCAAAGCTCCCAACTTTAGAAATGACCAGTAGGACTACATTCCAAGACTTCTTAATAAAACAGTGAAAGTAACTAAAATGCAATCAATGAAAATTGAAACAAAAACTTACATGTAATCAAGTTTTAACCCTGCATTTTCAGTCTTGGTGTGCTATCACATTTAATCAATCGCCGTTTGAATGCGATAGTATAGCAATCATGTTAATCATAAACTGACAGCAGGAATCCTAAGATCAAAAACCAACATGTTTTATTTAATTTTATTTTAAAAACATGAATCAGCCTCTTTTAAAGGGCCTTACTTCCTACAATGAAAAATATATATTTACTATTCTGATAATTAATCCTAATGAAAATGGTTCTATATTTACCATTTTCTGGGCTATACCTGGCTGTTTTGGCAGAAGCAGCAAGAAAAGAAATGAAGAAGTTGACGCGTCAGAATATTTATGGCACATAAGGCCACAAGAGTAAGGAGAGATTGCTTGCTGGGTGCTTCAGGAAAGGAAGCAATGTTTATACCATATAATAAATAAATGAACAGGTGAACTACCTTGCCACAAAACTGCAGGTCCATACAGAATTCCTTTAAAACGTAAAATTAAAAGGTGAAACATAGCTCAATACAGGGATTGTATCTCAGTATAAGCAGTAAGAATGATTGGATTATGTTTTGTTGTGTACAAGTTGTGCAAACATTGTGCAAAGAGCATTGTGTTAGATACAGTTTATGGATAACTCCTAACTAAAAGAGAAATATATTAGGTTGAAATGTTCCAAATGTTGTTAACATTGATGTAATTAAGTGAACAGAATGAAATGGGATTTCTCTTGCCCAGGATTTTTTTATCTTCATCTCAAATAAATTTTACATAGCTCTCACTCGAGAACTCAATTTTTAACAAGAACAGAAAGCCACAAATTCCTTTTCTGTCCTAACTCCGATTACACTACTTGACTTTCCCCCTTCCCAGCAATAATAACCCAAAATAACATTAAGAGGCATTATTTGGATAGATGTGGAGAGAGAAAGAGAGAAGGAGAAAGAGATCTTAATATCATCTCAAATCAATCTACTATAGGATAAATTGCTCATTTCTAAAGATTCTGCATTATAATCTACCACACTGGTCCAGTGCAGATTGATAGATGCTTTTCAACTTTGCAATCTAGGGCAGAGACAACAACTAGCCCAAAATCACTCAGATGGTGTCTATGTCTAAGGAATAGACCCCCTCCAGGGGTGGGTTTCAACTGGTGTAACATCCAGTTTATTTATTTATTTATTTATTTATTTATTTATTTATTTATTTATTTATTTATTAGATTTATACCCCGCCTCTCTTCAGCCCTTCCAGGGGAAATCGAGGCGGCAAACATACAATAAAAGCAGTACAACCTGTACAATAAAATAGTAAAAAAGCCATTCATTCACACAGTCACACCCGAGGGGGATGGGGGAAAAGAGTTTCACTGAGACCTGGCTGGGGCAAGAGGGGGGTGTCCCCCTCACTAAAATGTTCCCCGCCGGGCTTCAGGATGGCATTGGTCGCTCTAGCGGATGATCTCTGGTGTGTCCGGGATAGGGGAGCTTCCTCTGTCCTGGTGCTTCTTGACCTCTCGGCAGCTTTCAATACCATCGACCATGGTATCCTTCTGGGGCAGCTTAGGGGTTGAGAGTGGGAGGCAATGTTTTACAGTGGTTCTCCTCCTACCTCTCGGGTTGTGCCCAGTCAATGTTGGTGGGGGGGACAGAGATCGAACCCGAGAGCTCTGCCTTGCGGGGTTCCTCAGGGCTCGATCCTTTCCCGTCTCCTATTTAACATATAACATATAGGGGTTATTCCTCTATCCTGGTGCTACATGACCTCTCAGAGGCATTTGATATCATCGACCACGGTGGTTCTCCTCCTACCTCTCAGACCATATGCAGATAGTGTTGATAGGAGGGAAGAGGTCAAGCCCGAGGCCCCTGTTTTGCAGGGTCCCTCAGGGCTCGGTCCTCTCGCCCCTCCTATTCAACAGCTATTTGAAACCGCTGGGTGAGATCATTCAAGGGGTCGGGGTGCAGTATCATCAGTATATGAACAATTGTTCATCTCCACCCCATATGAACAGTTGTTCATCTCCACCCCAAACCAACCCAATGATGCCGCAGAAGTGATGTCCCAGTGCCTGAGGGCTGTGGGGGTCTGGATGGGGACCAACAGGCTCAAACTCAACCTTGACAAGACCGAGTGGATCTGGGTCCCTATTTCTTGGACCATCCAACACTTAACATAGTTGGAAATGGGGGGAGGTGTTGACCCCCTCTGAGAGGGTTCGCAACTTGTGAGTCCTTCTGGATCCACAGCTAAAATTAGAAGACCATTTAATGGCTGTAGCCAGGGTGACCTTTGCCCAGGTTCGTCTGGTGCACCAGTTGGGACCCTTTCTGGACCGAGAAGCATTACTCACAGTCACTCATGCCCTCAGCACCTCACAGTTAGATTACTGCAATGCGCTCTACTTGAGGCTGCCCTTGAAAAGTATTGCCCTTGAAAAGAAGCTTCAACTGGTCCAGAATGCAGCCGCGCGAGTAGTCATGGGGGTTCCTCGATACTCCCATGTCACACCACTCTTGTGCCACTTGCACTGGCTCCCAGTAGGCTTCTGAGTCCAATTCAAGGTGCTGGTCATCACCTTTAAAGCCCTACATGGCATTGAACCGGGTTACCTTCGAGACCGCCTTCTGCCACCATTTGCCTCCCAGCGCCCCGTGAGATCTCATAGCGTTGGCCTCCTCCAGATACCATCAGCCAGGCAATGTCACCTGGCAATCCCATGCAGGAGGGCCTTCTCTGCAGTGGCCCCTCATGAATGATCTACCTCCGGAGCTCCAGAGCATCCCGGATCTGCGAACCTTCCATAAAGCACTCAAGATCTGGCTGTTCTGGTGAGCCAGATTAGATTAACCCACAAAAAATTGTAATTTTAGGGGTATTTTAAATGTATGTAATGATGTTTTTTATTTATTTGTTGTGAGCCACCTGAGTCCTGCGGGATGGGCAGCATACACATAAAATTATTAAATTAAATATTATTAAATATTAAATTACAATAGTTTTGCTTAAAACCACCACTTTCAGGGTTTTTTGGCCAAAACTGTACCATAGTAAACAATGGATTTGCTTATCTACCATGGCATTCGCACTTAAGACCAAGGTTCACTCAAAGACCATGACAAAAACTTTCTAAAATTTAAATCGTTTTTTAACCATTAGGACTTATGGGTATAATGTGTAGGCACCACTATTGTTGTAACTCAAGGATTAACTCTAAAGATATTGTTTTAATACATTCCTTTTGATGTATATTCCCCATTATATGTCTGCTTACCCTCTTACAATTTCTTCATGTTCAATTAATATAAACACAAACATCATCTTTTTTCCTGGCTAATTATCCTAGTGCCAGAGTGAGCATTCCAAAGGGCGAAGCAGTCAGGAAAAGATCCTAGGATGAGAAGCAAAACATCTTCGAAGAAAAAGAAAGTACAGTTGCCTCTTGAAAAAGTACCTTTGGGGCAGGAGACCTTATACCGTTTCAGACAAGTGGATGCCCAGTCTTTTCTTAAAAGCCTCCAGTGATGAAGCACCCACAACTGAAAGCAAGCTGTTCCATTGGTTAATTGTTCTCACTGTTAGAAAGTTCCTCCTTAATTCCAGGATCCTTGATTAGTTTCCATCCATTGTTTCTTGTCTTTCTTTCTGGTGCTTTGGAAAATAAGTTGAGCCCCTCTTCTTTATGGCAGCCCCTCAAATACTGGAATACTGCTATCATATCATCCCCTAGTCCTTCTTTTTGGTATTGCTGGTCACTTAGCAAGGACTGTTTATACATGAATCCACCTAAAATAAATTTCTACAAAACATCTAGGCACAAGACTGGGAAAAGATAACATATTTCATGATAATATTGGTCACCTATATCTCAGGGAACTGATCACTAAAATTTAAAGCATAATTGATTAAACAAAAGAATTAAATAAACACCAAATCGTTGCAAAAAGATGATATTTTAAAAGAAGGGATGAAATCATAATTACAGTATACTTATCCAGTAAATAAAGTGAGTTTATATGAAACATGGTTTGAAATATATTCAGAGATTTAGTACTTTATATAGAAAGAAAAGATAGATGCTTAAGTAGCTGTTGATAAATGCAGTGTTAGCTTGGCTCCTTTTCACATTTTTCTTAAAGGGATTTAGTATTTTATATAGAAAGAAAAGATAGATGCTTAAGTAGCTGTTGATAAATGTAATGTTATCTTGGCTCCTTTTCACATTTTTCTTAAAGGGATTGTGATAATAATAATGATTACCTGATCCAGTGAGTATTTCACCCTTTTCATTTATCCTGTATATCACTTTAAAGAAAACTTCTAAAGGCTTAAATAATTAAAGAAAAAATCATTTTAAAGCATGGCATTTGACTGTCCTGCTAAACTACCAGATGTCATGAGATAAATAAATCATTAAAGCTCTCTGATACTTCATAGCAAAGCACATGTTTTGATGGACAGGCCATGCATGAGTCAGTTCAATTAGGATAGCTGCAAGCTATCTTTGGCTTGACAGTGTTACATAAAAATTCAACCTTGGTACGGAATGAAATTTGCAGAAATGAACAATTGGTTTTTTTCAAAGGCTGTTTGATGTAGACTGTCCCCTTGGTCGCACAACAGGTACCTGTGCTGAGAGGATATTGAGAGTGAGACCTGCATATGACTGAGTATTTTAATCCCATTGATTATTATTTATGTTGAAAAGTAATATATGTGGAAGGGCACTGCTTTCAAGACCTGAGACACAATTGAATATAATCGTATTAATCTACTTCAGTATGTACAAATGTATGGATGTGTGTTATATAAAGTATACAGTTAATCTACTTCACTGTGTACAAATGTATGGATGTGTGTTATATAAAGTATACAGTGCCTTTCAGTTAGGAAGTCAAAGTGTGTCCTCTTCCTATTATTCCTTACAACAACTACAGTGAGGTAGTTTGGGCTGAGTTGGGGCGGGGGAGAGAGGGAGAGAGGCAGAGAGAGAGATTGATCCAACCTAACAGTGAGCTTCTGTGTCTGAGGGAAGTCTAGCAGCTGGGCCTCCTCTGTGCACATAGACGCCAATCAATGATTCAACATATAAATCAATGATAATTAGAATCAGTGCAGGATATTATGGTGTAACATATTTGTGTTTTGTTATGTTTATCAGATATATTTCCTGGTAGCATCTGAAACATAATTCTTATATCCCTGCACAGCAAATATCTCACTCCAGAGAATTATTTCTCTGATTGACAAGTCCAAATACACAAAACTTTAGAATATGTTGTCAGAATATTGCTGCCCATGACATACTGAGACTATCCTGAAGGGGAGGTGCCTAAATAATCATAGGAGAAGATACCTGATCTTCCCTCAATAAATTACAATGAGCCGCCCCCCACCTTTTGCATCCTTTTGTTCCCCCCCTTATTGTTTTCCTGTTTACTCCAAGATGTTTGGAACTAGTTAGTATTCTTTTATTTTTCTTTTATTCTTTTATTCCTCAATAAATATTTTTATATCCTTGAATGAAATGAATTCACGTCTTCAATCTTCATCAGATGCAAGGCA
>JANHGC010004809.1:367338-381787 GCA_027560395.1 Boaedon fuliginosus | reverse complement strand
CTCTCTCTCTCTCTTTCTCTCTTTCTCTCTCTTTCTTTTTATACCTGGCCTTTCTTCCCCCGACAGGGGGAACAGAAGTTTCTATGTTAATTGTCTTAACCATTAAATAATGGTTTTAAGAAGCAAAATACCTCTGTTTGGTAAGTCAGTGAATGACAGTCAGAGGAAGGAAGCCACAACAGTAAGGGGAACAAAAGAAGGATTACTTTTCTCTGTCTTAGAACAAGGGAAGTGCTCCTTTCAGAATATTAAACAAAAGTGTATTTGTTACATTACATCATGAAATAAAGTGACATTGTGATTATCTGGTTAATCAGTTATTTGATTGTTTTAGTTTTTTTAAAATTAAAATTAAGTTAAAGGGAAAAGGTTAAGGACATTAGATGAAAAAGTTATTGGCAGACCTGAACTAGTTTGGAAAGAATGATAGTAGTGGCTGAACAATTACTTTTTGATGTAACTGTATCAAAAGAAAGTATCAAATGAGAATAAGCATAAAGAACAGTTATCTAAAAAAGAATCAATGAATGACAGCGAGTGTAGGATGATGACCAGTAGATAAACATTATTTTTTGTTTCTGGAGCATATTAATAACAACACAAGTCTAGTTTTGGGTTTTTTTTAGAGAAATAAGTTTTATAGCCATATCCCTTTAGCATCTGTATTGTAATGCTTCCTGCCAGTACTATATGTTGTTTAAAATGGGACTCTGGGCATCTGTTTTCCTTTTGAAGTTTTACAAATTAACTTGATATTTTTATTTCAGATATGCCAAGTTGTGGAACTCTGGTAATATTTCAAGTCAGAGTCTTTTAAAAGACGAAGATTGCAATAATAGTACATTACAAAAAATGCCATCTGAGCAAGAACAATTTTTTTGCATTCAAAAGACCAACTTGTTGCAAGATGATGAATCAGATAGACTGTGTGTTTCTACATCTGATATTACTATTGAAAAGTCTACATTTGAACCTACAATTTCAGATATTGTTGCCTATGGCCTAAAAAAGGTGAAAATAGAATTGCCCAGGGTAAACATACCAAATGAAATAATTTTTAAACATGAAATTGACAAATATATGAAATTATTTCAGTGTAAAGAAAAAGCATCTTTCGTTCAAATGGATGTAAATGGGAACAGTGTAAATTATTCTGAGATTTATATTCCACATAACAAATCAGGATTACATTACGAGGAAGGCTTGAAAACAGCAAAAATACTGAATTTCAGTTGTACAAAATGCCAAAACAACATCAGATATAGCCCAAATGATCTACAGAAACATTTTCAGTTGTTACACCAGGGAGAATTGCCATCGTACCCCTGTGAAATGTGTAATTTTTCAGCTAATGACTTTCAGTCATTCAACCAACATCGCCGAACGCATCGTAGCACCTTAGTAAAATGTGAAATCTGTAATGATGATCACCAATATACTCTATTGGACTTAACAAAACATTTCACATCTCAACATTGTGTAAATGGTAATTTTCACTGTGAAAGATGTAGATTTTCAACCCAAGATGTAGGCACCTTTGTTCAACATATACATAGGCATAATGAAATGCAGTATAATTGTGAGAAATGCCATCATGTAAGTTATTCAGAAGAAGAGTTTCAAAAGCATCTTGTTTCACATGGCATGTTTCCTTTCAGTTGTCAGTATTGTAACTACATGGCATCACGGAAAAACTACCTTTTAAAACATATTATTACCTTACACAAAGAACATCTCTATGCAAAAGATAAAATGAATACAGATGATAATGAAAAAAGGGTGAAGAATTCAAGAGGACTAAAACTTATCTTGAAAAGGTACAAAACTGGTGCATCAAGGAAAGCATTGTGGAGACGTAAAAAAATTACCACTGATGGCTGTAGAACTGAAGAAGAGGATCCACATGTTTTCAAAGTCTTGAAAGAGAGTCTGCCTAAATCTGAAGAAGGAGGTCAGTCTGTAAAAGAACTACATGACATTCTTTTAAATGAAAAGCTTGTTTATATTGGAGCAAAACCCTCTCCAGCAAATCAGTGCAACAGACCAGAAGGTGGACAAGGTTCCACAAGGGGGTTGATGAAAAAAGCAGTTCATGGTCCTACAGTGTTGATGGTTAAAAACAATAAAATATCTGTTCCTGCAAACTACAGTGCTAAATTTTTGGGATTCAAAACTGTGGATGGAAAACAACATATAGTAATAAAATTGCTACCTACAGAAAAACAGAATTTGCCAGGAGAAAATAAGTTTGATGGTATTAAAGATGGTACAAGTGAATGCCAAGAAGAGACAGCTGACAACTGTAATTTATCTTTAGCTGCTAGATCTCATGAAATTAATAATCAAATGCCTAGGAATAATTCTGTTCACTTACTAACATCTCTATCGTCTAACCAGTTTTCAGGAAAAATAAAGCAAGAGGGTAATACGTTTTGCTGCAATGCATCACAGAATATTGCACCACCTATTGTAGCGGTAGGAAAGTGTGCAACCCGTTTGCCGGTGAAATCTGAAACATCTTCATTTCCTTGTGATTTGATGGTCAAGACTAGAAATCCAGTTTCATGGAAAAATTGTATACCTCAAGAGCACTCCCAGCTTTTATCCCCTTCTGGTTCACGCATGCTTCATTATGATCCCATGAAAAAACCTTTTCCTCCAGAATTCAAGTTAGTGAATGGTGAAGTAAGCAATAATAATAAACACAATCATCTATATTGTTCATCGGCAGATTTTTCCAGTCAGGCACCCTTGCCTTTCCATAATTACTCTAAAATAGGCTTTTTGGAAAAATCAAAAGAACTTACTTCCAACAAAATTTATCCTCTGCAAAACAAGCCTACGAGTGAATCTATGCCTTGTTTTTCACAATCGGTAACAGAATTAAATTTGGACAAAAAATCACTGCTGCCTCTTTATGGCCTTGTAAATGGTAATAATACTCAAGTATTCTCAGCCAGCCCACCGACTCACAGTATTGACAAACAGCGTTGGTTAGAAAATCATGATGGACAATTGTATTTGAATACTAAGGTAAATCAAGTGTTGGAACATGTAGCTGAAAAATCTAAGCAAGAAAATGATTCTAATTATGTAAGTTCATCACCTATGCCCAAAATAACGTCAGTTTTCTCTCTTCAAAGTAAGCAGGCATCCACATATTTGTCACCTGAAATAAACCAGTCATTACAAGATGTCTTAAAAAGACCAACCGTCGCTCAGTCAAATAACTATGTTAAAACTAATTATGACAGATCTTTTTCAAACAAATATACAAATTGTAGGACATTTTCACATAATGATTCATCACCTTGTTGCAATTTAACTAATTCTTCTGATAAATTTAAGAGAGAACTGAATATGAACAACACTGCAACAAATGAAAGTGTATACCTGAATGGAGGACAAATCCCTTTGCCTCTTAAAACAGAAGCAATAAATTCAGTGTCAGGGAAAACCAGTGTTGGTACATTGCTTAAGACTCAGACAGATTCAATCATAACACAACAGTTGGCGAAAGACAAGATGCGCCATAATATCCATGGCCCTAGTAAAATTTGTCCATTTTTTCCTGAACAGAAAAAAACAGTACTGCAGTCAAGTCCACCAAGATTTTTTGTACCTTTGCATCTTGCTCACAAGCAAGGATTACAAGTTATTTCAGGAAGGCCTTCTCCAAAAGTGAGTTCATCAGATGCTCAGGCAACCAGAACTGCATCTTTGCTTTTAAATAAAGGACCTGGAATGATTTTGACATTTGGTAGGGGGTCCCTTGGAAAAGCTGCAAATGCCACTGAAAATAATTCTCAGGTTTTAGAGAAAATTGCATCTAAAAAGGCAGTCTCCTCAGACAAGGACCTAGAAACAAATGATTCTAGAAGCCTAAGAAATTCTAGTATTAATACTTGTAGTGATGCTTCATCCATTGCCATTCCACAAAATGATCAGCACAACATTACAAATCCAGAGAGCAGACTTTCTTCCATGAAAATACTGGATATTGGATTTCAAGGCAGTAAGGTTGCTTGTGCAAAGTCCGTAAAACAGTCAGAGGTTAGACAGGAACAACCTGTGTATGCACTTTTGCCCAATGGCAGACAAGCAGTTTTTCTTAAATGTATGTCATCGAACAAATCTCTTGTACAAAACAGTAATATTTTTCAAAGTCCTACCTATAGTCAGAGTTCTGAACCAAAGAAACATGGAGCAATGCAACAAAAGCTTTTTTTGAAAATTAAGACTTTTCCTGCTGCGGACAAATGCCAACCAGTTAACAACATTTTCTCATCTTTGCAGTTGAACAATATGAAGTGTTGCAATAGTCCTGCACTAAATAAGAAAAATACAGCTCACTCTTCTAGCAATGCCTTATCCTTATCAGGTAATACAATGCCAGCAAATCCTTGTTCAGCAAGTGAGAAATCAAAAGATTCTTCCTCTTCTGTAGAACTGGTACATTCCTCTAGAGATGGAAAGAGGTGGTCACAAAAGCCCCCACCTGATTCAATTCAAAAAGAAACTACTAACAAAGGAAGCAGTTTTGAAAATCAAAGAGCAACAGAGAATATGTCAACACAAATGTCAAAGGTTAGGCATAATTCAAAGCAAAACAGTGCTAAAGTTTTTAATGCTACAGTTTCACAGAAGAATAAGAATTTGAAACGGAAAGCTAATGATGACTTTCAGGGACCTCCTAGAAAGAAAACATTGCATCGAAAGTGCAAAGAAAAAAATCAGGTAGATGTGAATGAATTTGAATCCTTGTTTCAAACCCCTTATAGAAAAAGAGCATCAAAAGATACTATACGGATTTTAAATTTACTTCCTTTTCATTCTAAACAACTTGTCAAATGCCCCCGGAGAAATCAGCCTGTCGTCGTGCTAAACCACCCTGATGCCGATGTCCCTGAAGTTGTAAATGTTATGAAAACTATTGCAAAGTTTAAAGGACATGTTCTAAAGGTCTCTTTATCAAAGAGAACAATAGATGCTCTTCTGGAGACAGAATATTATCGCAACAGTTTGTACTTAATTACTAATGAACTGAGTCGAAGAAAACACAAAATGCTAAAACCTGTAAGTCCTGTAAAAGAAAGATTTGTTTTAAAATTAACACTGAAGAAGACTAGCAAAAATAATTATCAGATTGTGAAAACTACCTCTGATAATACGCTGAAAACTAAATTTAGCTGCTGGTTTTGTGGGAGGATATTTGACAATCAGGACAATTGGGTAGGGCATGGACAGCGCCATCTAATGGAAGCCACTCGAGACTGGAATTCATTAGAATAACTTACTGAAGAATATAAAATCATGTTCCTTTGACTGCAAATTATTTTGGCCGATAGCATCCAGGAACACATTAAAATTACGTTTTTTAAATCAAGCTTCATGTTAGCACCTAAAATGAATCTGTATAAATTTTAATAGTTGCTATTGCAGTTTAATTTGTGTTTGTTACTACTATCATGGCATATATTTGTAATTGGAAAATGAATTTCAGGGCTTTTCTGACTTGTATATATTTAAACATGAAAGCGTGTACATATTTTTGTACTTTGGTTATTTGCTACAAAATCTTGCACAGGAATTGTATTTTCCAGCTCTGTGCATGCACTACTAAAAGGGATTTCAGCTATCCACAGCTATTGCCGTATTTTTCCTTGATCTTTTAAAGATTTTTTTTCCAGGGATTGATCACTGTTGTTAGCAAGTGCCTAAAAGATGTGAAGCAGTTTACTTTGTGTCAACTGTATAACCATAGGTCTGTATAGGACCATGTTTCCTAACAGTTTCTTTTAAAACAAAGCCATATGTGAATGCTTTAAGCTATATTGCTATGCACATGACACTTGTACTATTTCTGTGCAGTTTGTCTACTTTCTTAGTGAAGTATTTTTTCATACAAATCAATAAACTTATTACTGTGTTTATGCCTGATGAAGATAACTGTTGAAAAAAATGTATTCCCTGTTTGTATAACAGTACTGCTGAATTCCAAGTGAACATTTGTCATCCCTACAACATTGGTATTAAATTTTATTAAGAATCTGATCTCATAATTTTGCAACCAAATGCACGTAAAAGACAGTCTTATCTTTGTGATCATGGTCATGCTAGAACGCAGAATGTGATTTTGTTACTTTTTGGAAAGAGTTCCTTTTAATGGAACACCATCAGTTGGGATTAAGAACATTGATGTTTCATAAACTTACGTTAAGAGTATTTTAACTTCATTGAAAAATACCTTGCTTGGGCCATAGTTCTTTAGACAAAATATTTGTCTCAGGTTGATTGAAGATTTTGTCAGGCAGTTTTTTTCCCCTTTATACTGAAAGTACACATAGATTATTTCAGAAATCATCTTAGGTAAAGTTCTATTGAAACTTGTACACAATCTACTGGCTTTCTGAAAGCCTACAGATGGCAAACATTTTTTGGGGTGGAGGGGAATGCCGTTGCATAATTCTGGTCTGTTTAAGTACTTTACCTGGAAGTAGATCATCTTTCTCTCACTAAGGAATAACAGAAAAGTATCTTTTCTGTAGTGCAGACTTGCCAAACTAAACGTTTTCAACTTTGAATTAGATATACACAGCTTTCAAGTGAGAAGAATACACTGGACAATAATGAAGACGGTGCCTCCTTTCTCATGTAAAATGATGGATAAGGGAATAGATATTTCTTAAAAATTTCTACTAACTTGAGATTTATTTCAGGTCCAAACAGGTGTATGTTGACCTGTATGTTGATAGAAATAATATATTAACCCCCCTTAAGAAAGTGAATAATTTGACTGATTAATGTTTTGAAATGAATTACGATTCAGGATTACCTCTTAAAATTTCCCCTGCACATATTTCTTTTAATAAATTTGTTATATAGATATATTACTCTATAATTGTATTGAATAATTTAAACCTTGAATAAAGCACAGGTGTTTATTAATGTCAAGGAATTAACTTACTGGTAAAAAGTCTTGGTTGTTTTGTTACTTGAGCTGACTTTCCTGGTACTAAGCAACTTTAATATTATTTTAAATAGGAGCAATTGTATCAAGATAATTAAACACCTGCATATCTAGACATTTCACTTATATTCTCTATTTGTAAAAAGAAAACATGAGAGGGCTCAACCATATATTTAGATCGAGTTTCAACTTGTTTGGAAAATTAAATTTTCTAAGTCTGCTGCCAGGCATGTAAACATGCGCATATGTAAACTTCTAACATGGCTTAAGCACTTATAACGGGGCCTAGCCTTTGCTACAGTACTGCTGCATGTCATACTGCTTGAATAGATCAGAGTAATTTTGCCCCTCATTTCCTTGTAATACTGGTATTTTTAATCCTATTATATAGGACAAAATTAAAATTTATTTTTTCTAAATATTTTGGGTGAAATAAGATTCTTCCAAGTGTTGATGCAATTAAGTAGCATTCCTTTTTAAGATTATGTTGTGTTCAGCTGGAATAATCTCTAAAAATGTGTACTGAGACTAGGAAACAAACCCATTTCTTTGCTAATTTTTTGAACAAGGTGACAAATGAGTGCTAGATAAATATGTGTTGTTAATTTAAGTATATTTGGATGTTTGCTGCAAACCTGTAAAAAAACTCAGACATCTGAGCTAAGTGTGATATTGTATGATGACGACGATATCCATTCAGCCATGTCCAACTCTTGGCGATTCTATGGGCCAGGACTCTCCACCTCTTCTGATCTTGTACTTTGAGTTCTCTCCTCTGCCTGGTGTCAGCTTTCATAGTGTCTAGCCACAATGTTCTATGGCTGCCTGGTTTCCTTTTACTCCTAAATTTACTGCTAAATTATTGAAGCATATCAAACTAATTAGAGGGACACCCGTCTATGCCATCTTTAAAAAGAAATCTAGGTTTATTTACCATTTTGCTGTGTTCCAGTTAAATCAGAATCCAAATGCAACATTTTTTAATGTATTGTTTGGAAAAAAAAAACATTTGTAAAACAATTAAAACTTAGTGAAACTGGACGTAGATTTCCCGTGAGTGAACAGTAAAACTATATTGCTTATTTGGGAACAAAAATGTAAAATTCTATCTTAATGTTTATACTTAGTATGCCCAGTACTATTACTGTTATTAAATATTTTTTATAAAAAATGCAACTAGTCCTCAAGTTACGATAGTTTAACTACAGTTTGAAGTTATGGCCTTGGAAAAAGTTACTTATGACCATCCTTGAAGTTACAAACTTTGTACCACTTCCCATGGACATGTGATTGTATTTTGAGCACTTAACAACTGATTTGGGTTAGTTACATAATCTTGTGATCACATGATTGTGACTGCAACCTTTCAAAGTGGCTTCCTGACAAGCTAAGTAAATTGGGGCAACCAGATTTCCTTAGTGGCTGATTTACTTAAAGACTAAGGTTATAAGATCAGGTCTAGTCATGTAATAAAACGATCGCATTCAGTGATTGACTGAAATTTCTGGTCCCAATTGCAGTCATAAATTGAAGACTTAAGTATTATTTGACCAAGATACTAAACCATTTAGTCTTTTTTTTATCAATTGTACAGCTGCTACAAAAACAAATGGTAGAATTTGGAATGCAGCAAATACCCTTATTAAATTAATGGGAAGCCAAGCTGATAGGTACATCTTAAGTTTTTAAAGCTTAATTGTTCAGTTTACATTTTCCAGGAGTCGTAAAATTCAAGTTCCCGTTTCTTGTATTTAAAAGCATCAAAAATAACATGGTGCTCGATGCAGATTACAACTGCATGAGGGGCGGGGGAGAACCCCCCCCCTTCAAAACCCCAACAGACATTGAATACTTGTTTGGTACATTCATGTGGCCAGAGTATTTTACAGTTTTAAAACATTTTGCAGAAGCATACAACAACTGAGAAATAGTTAAGTATTTACTGTGCAAGAATGGTAACTTCTTACAGATCGTAACTGCATCTTGATAAATTATACATAATTATTTTCATATATGTACACTTAAAATTTGACAATAGCTTCAACAAATACAGGTAAAACACGTACCAGTCCATTACACTAAACAAACATCCTGGTTATTTTAAATGGCTGTCAGAGGAATAAAAATCCTGCTTTTAGCTGGTTACATAATAGTTCTTCGGAATACAGATACCTTAGCTTTGAAAAATACAAAGTTTAGCAGGACAAGTAAACAGGTATAGTTTTAAATAAATCTTGTCTGCCGCTGAGATTTTTTTGCCTTTAGAGTTTGTATATATAAAGGCTTTGGTCACTTTCTGACTGGAGTGGCAGTTCATAAACGAATCCACTAGCTTTGCAAGAGCGTTGTGCTTGCTGGAAAACATGAAGAAAATACTTCTAACAATAGTTGTGCGTGTTCAGATGGTCAAATCCTTGGAAAATAAGGGCTAGAAGATACTCCATGATGTTCCTTGGTGCAGTTACAAAGCTCTAGCAATATATTTTAGCCTGGTGGAGTCTTTTGTATTGTTTTGACTGTCAATGAGAACGAGAGAAGTCCGCTGATGATTCTCTATTATTTCTGCCACACTGTCAAAATGCTGGATTGGGAAAACAAAAATAGTTTATTCAACACAAATCCTGCTGAATGGGACAACAATCATAATTTAAATTTAAATGCTCTTTTCCACTCCAATAGCTCTAAACAAAACAATTCTGTTTGAGAAGTCAGCATTTACATGTTCTAATTTCTATAATTTCTAGCACTTTGGTATGTGAATTGTTCCCAATGAAAAGTAGGAATAGAATAAGCTAAACTCCCAAGTAGTACTTCTCTCAAGGCTGGCCTCATTTTTTAGACAAAATCCTAGTAATAAATATGGCTTTATTTTGTTATTAGAACAGAACAGAACAATAGAATAGAGCTAGAAGGGCCCTGGAGGTCTTCTAGTCCAGCCCCCTGCTCAAGCAGGAGAACTTACATCATTTCATACCATTCAAATGGAATGGTTAAATAGTTTAATGTCAGCATTGTAAAGTAAATTAAGTACATCTGTTTAACATAACAGACCAAATTTTAAACGAGACGTATGGTTTTCTCCCCTCTTGTGAAATAGTGGAACATGGAACAAGTAGGCAATATAACCCATATAGGGCTGTTTCAGGTAACCCTGGCAGAAGATAATAGGGAAAGTAAACTCCATGTTCAATTGTTCTATAGGATTTTCTTTTTCTGCACATATGTACTCATAGAAAAGCTCAAATATGCATACGATTTAATTTTCCCATATAATTTTTTTATATTTTCTTGTCATCTAAGAGTGCGGTTACTGCATTCAATAGAATCAAATTTAGCAATTACTGAAATTTCATTGATTTCAGTGGGGGCACTTTTTAAGTGCAAGAAAATATGGATTAATCAGAAGTAAATATTTCATTCCAAAAGCAGGCTAGGAGTTTCTTAACAGTAATTGTAACTTTCGAATTAACACTTAATGCTCAACATTACTATTCAAAAACTGCTTTACAGAACAGCAGGTGAATTTATGTAATGTATATTGTTTTTTACTCTTTGGGTAAAAACGTTCTTCCAAAATTATGTCCCAGGTGTGTTAAACCTTTAGTGCATTCTTGAATTGTGAAAGCTATGGTCCCAATACATTTTGGAAATTATCGCAGATTAGCAAAGGCTGTGGTAAGAGCTTGATAAGAAAACAATTGTCCAAAATAGAAAAAGAGAACTATATTTTGTTGCAAGGTCCCACTGTTTAAAAGCATGCAGTCATAATTTGAAGTTTGAGATCACAGTTTGGGTTCTCAAACTTTTTAAATGGGGCCAATTCACGGTCCCTAAGATTGTTGGGGGGCCGGACTGGCTGGATGGGCATGGCTAGGTGATGACTGGGTGTTCGTGGCCAATTGAACAGTCATAATTATTTTTTTATTTTGATTTATACCCCCCTCTCTTCCCCGATCAAGGGGAATTCGATGCGGCGTACAGCAATATAAAATACAATTTTTTTTTTACAATATAATACACTAAAATTTCTAAATAAACCATCCATACCACAATCGCAAATCATCCAAGGGAAAAAAATAACGAAAAAGGGAAAAGAAAAAGGAGAGGGGAAAATGGGGGGAGGGAACATCAGGTCTTGGTGGCTCTGCAGAAGGCCAGCAAATTGGGAGTAGTTTTAATCTCCACAGGGAGTGAGTTCCAGAGGACTGAAGCCACCACAGAGAAGGCATTAGCTCAGGGACCCGCCAGCTGACATTAGTTAGCTGATAGGTTCCATAACAGGCCAACTCTCTGGGATCTAACTGGGCACTGAGACGCATAAGGAAGCAGAAGGCGGTCTCGAAGGTACCCCGCTCCTAAGCCATGTAGGGCTTTAAAAGTTGTTACTAGCCCTTGAATTGCACCCGGAAGACCACTGGGAGCCAGTGCAGCTCGTGGAAGATAGGTGTTATATGGGTGCACCGAGGCGCACCCATGATCACTCGCATGGCTGCATTCTGGACCAGTTGAAGTCTCCGAGTGCTCTTCAAGGGCAGTCCCATGTAGAGTGCATTACAGTAATCCAAACGAGAGGTGACGAGGGCGTGAGTGACCCTGAGAAGAGCCTCCCGGTCCAGGAAGGGCCGCAACTGGTGCAACAGGCAGACTTGTGCATAGGCCCCCCTGCCCACAGCTGCCACATGATGATCCAATTGCAGCTGTGAATCCAAGAGAACCTCCAAGTTGCACACCCGTTCTGAGGGGAGCAATTTCTCTCCTCCCAGCAATATAGTTAGATAATCCACTGGGCTACAGAGGGGCAATACCCACAGCCACTCGGTCTTGTCAGGGTTTAGCCTGAGCCTGTTGGTCCCCATCCAGATCCTCACATCCTCCAGGCACTGGGACCTCCAGGCACTTCAACAGCATTGCTAGTTTGACCCGGGGAAGAGATGTACAATTGGGTATCATCAGCGTACTGATGATACCCTGCCTTCAAATGATCTCACCCAGCGGTTATATGTTAAATGTATATGTTAAATAGTAGAGGGGAGAACACCGAACCCTGAGGCACTCTGCAAGGCAGAAGCCATGGTCTGGATCTCTCACCCCTCACCAACACCGACATGGGAGAAATGAATTTAAATACATCCATTTAAAATATATTAAGTACATGAAGGATGGTTGGATATACCCATACACTTTCTGTTCAGGACATATGGCTAGGCAAAACTGACTTTTGAGCCTTAACTGCATTAAATCAAATGTGTGAACTTACTTTGGACTTACGAGCAACTGAATGATCCATTCATCATGTACGCCAGAGAAATGAAGCAGCCAAAGGCTGACATATTGCAGAACACAGACTCTGCTTATAATCTAGAGTCCCCTATTTATGAATTTGTACCTGCCCTTCTTTCACAGTTTACCTCAAATGCTCTGGTTGTACTTTTTTAATAACAAAACAGAGGTATTGCTATTTAGCGGTGATTTCAGGGTGCATGTGAACAAGCAGTATACTGGTGGGCATGTCAAGCTGTCACAAAAATTGAATTAAACAGGACTTTTTATAAACTTTGGTTGTTGTTGTCGGCTACTTCGTCTCTGCTCCATTAATAACAGATGAGGTACTTAATGAAGCCATTACCTTTTGCTAACTGCCTGCCTGTTTAGTTTCTGCATAGCTGTTCTTTATTTTCTGGTTGTTACTATCTTGACATACTACTCTACTTTTTAGGAAAGTAAATTGATGTGAAATAAGGAAAAAAAATAGGAAATAACAAAAACAAAATTTACTTCATTCACAAAAGCAAAATATTTCATTTTAAACCATTTGAAATTTTCAGCATGTGCCTTGAGAAACTTTGCAGAAGCCATTTCCTATTGTGAAACTGCTGGCTTGAGTGTGAAACAGGTTGTTTTGTACTTTTCAGAAGTGTTTTGAGCTGGGAAAAGGTTTACTCCAATTTCAAAATATTTCCAGTGTGCTTGAAACACTCCATTTCACACTTGAAAATGGATGTGTATTACAAGATTTCACACTAGAATGATTTGAAATGAAGCATTTTACACTCCCTATTGGTTTGTGTGAATATGCAAAGATCTACAGCTGGCATAATTATTACTGTGTGGATAGAGATTCCCCATTTTCGTGACATTAGGTTTACAGGCTACTGGAGTCTTTATTTAAAAAGCCAATATCTTGGCCCTGCAGCCTTTTTCTTGGCCCTGGATTTGCTAGGGTTCCTTACAAAATGTTAGTTTAAAATCACAAAGATCATATTTTCTGTATAAAAATGGTATAAATTTCTTTTTTAAAATAATCATGAAAACGGGCTGTACTGAATGGGAAAAGTATTCTAATTAAAAAAACATGCTGCTTTTATTTTTATTAAATTTGTAACATTTAATTTACAACATTTAATTAACCTTATCTTTTCCTAATTAATTTCAAATGAAGATATTTCTTACATCAGTTACTAAATGTTGAAAACTATATATAGGGTCTGTCAAAAGTCAGGCTCCATTAAACAATTCAAACCTTCTGGACAATCGATTATATACATTACATTATTTTACTTGGTCGCCTTCTAAACAAATTTTACTCATTTGATGCATGACCTTTAACCATTTTCAAGTATAGTCACACTTTTTCTGAAAAAAATAATAAAAAAACTATTGAAATTAGTCATGGGGATTGGCTTTTGATACACTTTGTGTATTATCAAGTATTCTTCAGTTTGAAGAAGATTAGAGAGGACAAGATAGGAGACTTAACATTCAACAGCTCAATTTGGTTGCTCTCTGTCAATAGATTTGCATGCACAATTCTTAGGTCTTTCCTGCAGGCCCGCAGATGTGACTTCTTCCAACAAATTTCCCTTTAACCTTCTTCTATGTCAGCTTTCCCTGTGGATGGCAGGGGCCATCTTAGAAGAGGAATTCCTCCTTCTGTCTCACTCAGGATGCCGCTTCCAAGATGGTGTCTGCTGTGACACACATTTGCATCATCTAAACCCCCAAGAAAGCACCTTTATTCTTAAGATATATTACTGCTACTTATATGTTCATTGATGTAAATGTAGCATAAAACCCCTATGTTTAATTGGCTTCCTTGCTGGAAAGAATCAGATTAGATGACTACAGTTTTAAATGTATACTCCAGAATTGTATTTCACAATTTTGATAGTCTTTTCTCCCAGAAGCATCAATGATTCTTCCATAAAAACATCCCTGGTTTACATGTAGGTGGCCATCATTTAAGTTCTCTTCTTTACATGTGATGGACAAATGATACATAGTTTGGTAATGACATAATGAATCATTGCTCAAAGCAAATCTTGAATATTCCTTTAGTAACTTGTTCTAAAAGATCTAATTTGGGAAATGTTATTAGAATGCAAGTAAAGCTGCAAACATTAGCCATATAGAATAGAATAGAATAGAATAGAATAGAATAGAATAGAATAGAATAGAATAGAATAGAATAGAATAGAATAG
>JANHGC010004809.1:338017-353017 GCA_027560395.1 Boaedon fuliginosus | reverse complement strand
TTTTTCTTTGTTGCATGCTAACCTCTTTCTTAACTGTTTAATTAAAAAAAATCATTTAACAAATCAGGAACCAAGAGGAGAATTGTAGTTTCCCATCCACAGAGGGAGTCCACAGGGAGAATTAAAAAAAAAATCAAAATGGTGACACACAAGGAGAAAGTGGGGAGGGGTTGCTATTTGCCCTTTTTACTTGCCTTACAGACTCCCTACTTGTCCCTATTATATACACAACCACAATCCTGAAGCGGTTATATCAATGGTGTTATATTCCTTGATGGTTTTTAATAACTGTTAAATGCCCAAGAGTCACTTTGACGAGATGGGAGGCCATATAAATAAAATAAAATAAGCTAAAAAAAAAGGAAATAAAATATAAAACAAAATAAATCAAATAAGATAAAATAAAAGACTGAGTTGGGATATGCGCAAAATAACTTCCTTTGATTTTAGGAGCAGTTGTTCAAAAGTGGGAATAAAGTGAATCTCGGTCACAATGGCCGTGGGCTGCTTAATTTGCAGCCACTAACTTCCTGAATTTAGGTTGCACAACTAATACCAACACAAGTGTTCGTACAAGCACAAGTGACAAGTAGATACATTCTTTGGGCTAATATTCCTGTTACCTGCAAAGTTCTCCACAAGAAAAATGAGAACTAAGAGAGTCCTATAAAAACTAGGACTGAGACAGAGTTTGATTATAAAGGATCTTCAAAGTGGATCTCCTGTAAATCATGCCCTATGTGGAGTAATCCTTTTCTGCTGAGCTTCACAAATGACACTCTGGAGTATTTCCCAAAAATGTAGTTAAACAAAAGTTGCAGGCAGTTTTCTGCTTGTCAGGACACGGCCTTCAAGCTGATGCAACTTTCTGTGGTTTACTTAGTTTCTAAAAGCAGAGAAAATTATCCTGGATTTTTTGTGGTGATGAAGGATAAATATGATCCATAGGACATTTTGTGGCAAGTATGCACTGAAGGCACTCTTACTATGTAGTGTATTCTGCTTTTTCTGAGAGACATTATTTTAGCAAGCGGAAAGATTTATTTGGTGTAATTCCCATATCACTGAGAAAACAGTTATAAGTTAGTCCTTAACTTATGATCATAATGGAGCTTGGCCATCATGGTTGGAAGTCATAATAGTCATAATGACTGACTCGATTTTACAATCTTTTTGATGGTGGTCGTTAAGATAATGCTGCAGTTGTTAAGCAAACCAAGCTCGTTATAAGGCGAGGACTATAAGCACGTATTTCAGTCATATAAATCACCTGACAGGGACAACTCAGAAAAAACTAGGGACTCTCTTCTACCCTAACTGATGTGATACTTGCATGTACACAACCCACCATTTTGAATCCTAAACTTCTGATTTACATGCCTGCATCAATCCTAAAATCCCATTACGGTGTTAATGATGTCAAGTCCATACCTGGAACATAATCAACTGGTGGTATGCTTGGTGGTGGTTTACTTGTTAACCTGTGGGGGGAGGAAAAGTGTCATTTTTCATTTTCTATATAATTGTGGAATGGCAAGAGTTGGCACCAGAGCAAAGACTACAGCAACTACAGAAAGTCAGTAACAAAAGACCCATGCAGCTGACAAGAATTCCTAAGAAACTAAGCAAGACAATAAGACATGGCTACTTCTGTAGAAAAGACAATTAACAGACAATGGTAGGTATAAGATATGCAGGTTGCTGGTTAGTCATAAAGCTATATAATGCAGTCTATGCAATGCAAAATAAAACATGGAAATAGAATACTTCCTTGTATTTTTAACAGGATGTGATAGAATTGGCTTCAGAATTTCTTGGTATTTTAAAACAGGAATGGATCCTTCATTTCAATCAGTATTTTTGTAGTTGAAAAAAGGCTTATAGCTTTGTTTTCTAATTCTATGAGCTTCACAAAGTCTTGAGGGCCATTTCTGATTCCTCCCATCACAAAAAAACGCTATTGATTTATGCAAATCTGATCAGAGTAGGACCTCAGGCGGTAAGTTATTTTAATTGAAAAATTCTGCTTAAATGAATGCATTTCCTTAAAGACAAGTATTGAATAAATCACTGAGAATATTGGATCCCAAAATTTAAAGATATGCAGCATCCAAAAGTTGGAAACTTGGTGTTGTCTTTGGGCCAAGAGACAAATGTCTGGTGAGATCATGGCTTCTTAGCCAAGATTGCTGCATCTCTTCCCAAAAATCTTATTCATGATTCTTAAAATTCCATTTTCAACAGTTATCATTGTAACCTTGGCTGGTCTTGAAAAGGCTAACTAGATTGTATAGGAGCATTGAGACCATGAGGGACATCCAGGGTAGGTGACGCTGAGCAATCATTTCAAATGCTAAAAAAATAATTACAGAAGTTAATGCTTGTATATTATTTTTTAAGAACCATTGTCAGAGAAGGTGGTAGCACTTAGCTGATTTTACAGAAAACTGAACAGGGTCAGACCTAGTCATTACTTAGGTGGGAGAGTAAGAGACTTCTACCAAGAAGTCCCACATAAGAGCAAGAGGAATGGCTGGGTTGGAAAACTGAAATAAAATGTCCCAAGAGGAGACAGTGGCTGCTGTTTTCTTATTATTGGGGAAAAAAACCCAAACAAAGAAAGAACGTATCCATGGAGTCACCAAAATTCGATCTTCCCTCAGGGAAGCTTTTACCTTTATTTCATGTAAGCATTCCCCCCCGCCCCCGTTCCCCAACTGACGTTATCCACTACCTTGAGGACGTCAGATAGGAAAAAAAGGAAACTGTTTCTGAAACAAGATTTACAAAGAACTTTTCAAGGTCTCCTCGGCAAGAACGAATGAGAATGATGCCAAGAGCCTAAGGCACCAGGAAACCAACAACAACAACAAAAAAACCCCTTCTCATTTTGCCCTCCTGCTTGTGAGTTTTATTCTCCCAGAGCTAAACAGAAGTTCATTGTAAAGAACACAAGAAAGAGGATTATTGGGGCAGCAAAGCATTTTTTGACATTGTCCGCAAGCTATTCAACCTATTCAAAAGCAGCATCTAAAGTCAAAGCCAAGAAAGGATGTGCATTTGCTGATGAGAAAATTATTATTATTAACTAATTAATTTAGAGTACTAAAACGGCAAGAATTTGAATCCAAACTATGACATGAAAGCCCCACCCAAACTGTTTTTTAAAATAGGAGTCTTAATTGGAAAGTACTTCTAACATTGCGGTGGGGCGAAGGAAATAGTATTATTATTTTTATTTTACAATTGTAGAGATCTGATCTTTCTGATTGCTTATGAAAATATGTTACAGGCATGTATCATATAATAAGTGCAACATGACATGGTTCTTTTATGAAATTAATATTCTAGAGTAGACATGTCCAACCTGAGGCCCGTGGGCCAAATGCAGCCCTGGACAGCTAGTTAATGCAGCCCCACAAGAACATAAACTTCTAACTTTATTATGTGCTTTATATACATTAACTATACAGTATATTTTATATCTGGCCCAAGCCAATTCTTCTTCACTCAATGCAGTCCAGGCAAGCAAAAAAAGTTGAACCCCCATGTTCTAGACCATGGATGTCAAACTCAATTTCATTGAAGGCCATACTGGTGGGCATGGCTAGCTTGATGTCACTTGTGTCAGGGGCGCCTGTGGTGGCCCGAGTGCTCTGCCATTGAAAACAGGCCCAAAGCTCTGTTTTCAGCCACGATGGCCTCCTCCAGCCCAAGCTCCATTTTCACTGTCAGAAGCACCCCGGACCGGTCCTTCGGTGTTTCCAGTGTGGCCCTGCAGGCCAGATATAAGCACCCTGCAGGCTGGATTCAGCCCATGGGTCTTCAGTTTGACACCCCTATTCTACACCCTGGTTCTGCACTCATAGGTAAAGGACTGGAAAGCTAGGGAAACACCTTCTGGATGGATCTAATGAAAGGGAAGGAAGAAAGAAAGTTATGCTTCTAATTCTTGCTTAGTAAGAGTGGGTTGAAGCCCACACAGCCAACGCAAACAACATCACACTGAAAGCAGGCAACAGGACATCATGCTACACAATCAGCGCTTGTGCGATGCTAAATTGTCATACCGATCCCATGTATTTTTTCCAGTTTTGCATATTAAGGCCACTTGTTCATTTTGGAACCTATACATTGACAGGAGAAAAGGAATAAAAACAAAACAGTCTTTCTCAAGTAGGTTAAATTTGTTTGCTCATAAAGGGTTTTAGCAATAATTTATATTGTTTAATAAACGGAATTGCCTAAGACATGCATGCCACCAATATTGTTGCATTATCAAAACAAACAACAGTTTAATATTCAGCTAAGGCAGCCACATTCATTTGCAGGAAGTTTTTGTTGCTCCAGGTGGGAACTGCAAAAGGACCCCTTCAAACACCATTTTAAAAACTCAAGTGAAGTTTGACAATTGAATGAAATAAGGAGCAATCTCCTTTGAGAATTGTTCTCATACAATATATATGAACTTCAAGATAGCAGCCAATGAGTGCTTGGTCATGTACTCTTGTGGCAAACATCTACAAGTAGTCTACAAGCAATCTACAACCACAATTGGGTCTAGCAACCCCAGCTAACCAAGGCAGTTGTTAACTGAGTCACGTCAAATTTTATGACCTTTTTCCATGGTTGCTAAGTGAATCACAAGTCATTAGACGAGGCATGCAATCTTTAAGTGAATCCAGCTTTCTCCATTGACTTTGCTTATTGGAAGTCAGTTTGGAAGGTCACAAATAACAACCATATGAACCATTATAAATCCCTGCCACTTGCCAAAGGATCGAATTTTGATCACATGACTGCAGGGACAATGTGACAATCATGAAACCCAGTGGTAAGTCACTTTTCCACTGTAACTTTGAACAGTTTGCTAAATGGATAGTTGTAAGTCAAGGACTCCTTGGACTTTCATGACCTTTGCCATAAAGAACAACATTGCTATCTGATTAGGAAAAATAAACTTGGTTTCAATTTCCCTGTGCTTAAGAAGTCAACAGAGAAGTAAAAGGGTCATTGGGATCAATGCCAATGGATAAAGCAGCGGGAAGAGACTATATACAAAGAATAACACTCAAGCCTCATTATAGAATCCTCATTGTACGTCGGATGATGTTTCCACCTCCCTGAGAGACACTCTTACCCTTCAGTTAGAGAAGGGGTATCCAATCTTGGCAACTTTTATACTTTTAAGAATTCTGGGACTTGAAGTCCGTAAGTCTTAAAGTGGCCAAGGTCATGTGCAACCTGAATTAGATTTTCAGTATTCTCAGGAACTCTCTAGACACAGATATTCCATATTATGTCACCAGTTCCCATTTTGTGTTCAGCTCTGTTACAATTTATTGCCTTCCTTTTGATGCCACTTCCTCTTTCTTTACAGGCTTCACCTCATTTCTCTGCCTTAGCTCAGCAAAGAAAACTATCTGAGCCTTCTCAAGGCCTGACGGGCCGCTGAGGTCACAAAATGGAATGGTCAGGAAATAGCGATGCATTCTTAGGATTTAAGGGGCACTTGGTTGCCACAGCAAAAGTCTATCTTCCATCTTCTCTCTTCTCCCTTTTCTTTCAAACCAGCCATTGAATTGTAGTTTATTTTGATACATCGCCTGCTCAATATCTTATCTCTGCCAATTGCTGATCTTTGAGATGTCATTCTGTTGAGAGAAGGTTAATCATACAGATTTCTCTTCCTTTCTTCCATCAATATAGCTGCCCATCTCACCAAACGTGGCTCTGGGACGTGCACACAATAACAACATGTTCATTAACCAACCAAACTTCTGAACACTCAGAATATTGCCATATTATCAATAGGACTTTGATGTCCTTTACATTTTGCCTAGGGGAAAATACATATCAAGTACAGCTTCATGTAGTAGGAAAGCTACTACATCTTGTCCTTGGCTGCAGAAAGCAAAATAAACTAGTCTAAACTTGTCATCCCCTCCCCAACCCAGCCTTTTCTCCCAAAACAATCCCATTAGCAAAAGACCTATCCTGATGTGACTGTGCCTTCTTGTTTCCGATATTAAATCAGGCATTGTTTTCTCTGTTTTGAGTCAATACAGACTCTCCTTTGCTGTTTACCAAATGACAGGCACCTGCTTAGCTGCCACCTGAACTAGTAACCTGAGAATACCTTATGCATCAAAGCCACAACAAAACAGAGAATTGCAGAACTTCAGCAAAACTCAGACTCATTCAACTGAGCCTCCCTTGAATGAAGCTCAGGTGCTGTTGCATGTCGGCTCTTGAAACAAAAAATAGAAGATGATTTTGACAACCATCTATGAGGCCAATGGAACCTTTGACATCTTCCCACAAGGCAACAATACCTTGAATGCCCAACTTTATTGGGGGTAGTGATGGTATATATCTGTTGATCAAAGTCGCAATATGTGAGGCGGTGAATATTTTTTCTGTCAAGCACAATCTTTTTTCAAAGGTAATCCCATTGAGTCACATGATAAGTCTAGACAAATGTAAGGATATTTATCTCTGGTTCCTCTTTAATGTCCTTTGTTTGCTACCTCCGAAGAATAGGGGTACCTTTATCAAAAGGCTGAACTGATTTCTCTCTTCTCTGAGAATCGGAGGTTAGGTTGAGAGTTGCAGATTTTCCTGCAGTTGTGTGCCTTTTCTCTCAAACAACTGCGTGTTACAGATGGGCAGGGGAGATAGCACATCGCTCACACGCAAACATTTCACAACAAGTCCTAATCAGCTGCCAGGAAAAACCATTTGGAAGCTGAGTAACACTATCTTCAGATAGATAGAAACATTCCTTTCTTCATTAAAACCCTAAGGGGGAAAAAAATGTCCTGCTTGGGAAAAACTTCAACTGAATTGCAAGTGACACAATAGGACTGAGCAGCATTTCATTCCCCAAAGGTTCTTTACAGTGTGCAAAACACAGCATTACAGGCCTCTTTCTCAGGAATGCACATTGAAGCAGTTTTTTGAGTGAAATTCAAAGTGCCACAGAAGCCTAAGAAGCATTTCTTAAAAGTCCACTTGCTGCAGAAGACAGGGGAGAGTTCTTAGGATCCCATGGACCAAAGAGGAGGGTCTGCAGAGCGCATTGAACACATGACAACCCCCCTCTTGTCCCCCAGTTAGAGCCTAGGAGAAGCAGAGGCCTTCAAAGGTGAAGAAGGCAGGTTTGGGCTTTGCAAAGGAAATTTCTGGAGGGAAATACAAATTAATCAGGAAGGATTCTTGTTCTGGAATACTCTTCTGTAGTTAATCTATATTTAGGAGACTGTTTCAAGGATAAATATAGACCTAAAAGTATATGCAGCAGATGTGGGTGTGGAAAATGGCTGCTAGAAAAAATGCTGTAACATCTCTGAAGGAGGGAAAGCAATTGTGTTTGTTTGTTTTATCATGCTGGTTGCAACAGAAGCAGACAAGTTGATGTTATGCCACCAGACAAGGTAGGCAGCAGTTTGAATGCAGATGTTGAAACTTTATCCATTCAGAGCACATTGTGCAATAATTGAGACAGAAACTCAGGTCTTCACAGATCGGATATCGTAAATATTATAAAATGGAATAATCACTGGTCTGAAATGCTCCCCTTGGTGTAGGTTCCATTGCAGAGATGGGCTGAATTCCTATTAAATTCTAGTTTGTTTAATCATGAATGACTAAATGAGACAGAAATAAATTAGTTCAAACAATTTGTCAATTCCAAATAAACAGACTGCTTTATGGCTTTACAGGGAAATGAAGTCCCCTGCAAGTTGCAACGGGTATCCTTGGTGATTTCCTGGTTTGCACAGGTCAGGTCACTAATGCTACGCCCATAGTAGGTGGACTTTGCGATTCTCCACACTCCCCTTGAAGTGGGGGGCAGGAGGATTTGCTCTGAATACTAGCCAAAAGAGAGGAATGCATCTAGAGATATCATTTGAAAAGGTAGTCAAGTTTTGCTTGTTCTTTCTCATCACTCAGAATGTGAACATCTGTAAGGATGAAACATACACAGTGAAGCTAAAGCTGTAGACTTTCCAGCAACGTCATGATACACACAATGATGAAACATTTCATCATTTTGGCCACATTATAGCTAGCTGCAAACCCTTGTGACTCTGACTCTGATGACTCAGACTGCTGATGATAACACTGTCCCTCTGTTCACACTGGAAGCCCCTGAAGATAGAAGCTGTCATTTTCTGTATAGCACAGCCTTTACATCCAGCTGAACGAGGGAGTACAAATTTATTCATTCATTTAGCATGTAGACTAGCAATATATGTTAACATTTCATCTAGATTAGTAGAACCCAATAAAATATAAATGTTAAACAAAATCTATGTTCAAATATGAATTGTCCATCTAACGATTAAAACACAGCACCGTTTATATTTTAAAAAATCAGGTATTGGACCAGTATATGCTCTCAGCTTACAGCTGGTCATGATGTGATCTACAGTTTGACATGGGACCCCACAATCACACTGAGGGGAGAATACTATGCTCCATTTATACCGAGAGTCTCAGCAGACGCTGTTGAGGTGCAAATCCTATTCAGGATTGTCCATTGCTGATGTACTAGTTCAAAGCCTGGCACCTTTTTTGTGCGGTCATTTAAATGTCTTTGGTATTTGGTAACCCATTTGGCCCTCCATTGGGAATTTATGTTAAAGTTGTTGGGCAGAAGTTGTGCAATGCCAGTGGGGGCTTTCTGGATTTGAGTCTTCCTGATGATAAATTAGGAAGGTCGGCATGCACTGATCGGAATGAGTTGTTTATAATTTTTCTGCATTATCTCACTAATGCATCTTGCCTTTGCAAATCCGGCAGTGCTGTATGGCTCAGAATAGGAAGCCAGCAAGTTGGACTGGTTTTAATACATCCGCTTGTAATCCTCATGGTGTCCTTGAATCTGGCATCTAACTACTATGGCAGCTGTTCCATACCAGGCGGTATGAACTCTGAATATGACAAGATCAGAAAGGAATAGTCACAGATATTAACTGGTTAAGATTTCCTTGGTTACGTCTATGAAGATTCTCAGTCATCCAGGTCATGGTTGTCCCAAAGGTGCTTTTTTCCCCTCAATACAATTTTTATTAATTTTCTTTAGTGACATACAAATCTTACTTTGAGCAATGAGGGTTCTTGGGGTACAAATTCCAAACAATAAGTTCATCTTATTCATTTCCATTCAATAAATAAATAAATATTGACGCTGCTGTTTATTGAGGTATATAGAGATTCTCAGTCATCCAGGTCATGGTGGTCCCAAAGGTGCTTTTCCAAGAGGCAACTGGTCTTTCTTTGAAGATGTTTTGCTTCTCATCCAAGAAGCTTCTTCAGCTCTAAGTTTCTAGGTTACGGTTTTTCAGCTAGAGGTGAGGGAACATTTGCCTTTACCCCATTCTCTGTCATTCCCATGGAGGCTATATATTGAACCTATGGTGTAGATTTATGTCCTCCAGACGTTCCCAGCAATTGCAACATCTGCCAGCTTCATCCACCATAAGGGATGCTAGCAATGTGTGGAAATTCCATCACCTAGCTGAGATTTCTCTAACAAAGCATACTTTGTTCTATATAAAAGAACAGCTTCCTAATTCTTGGTGACAATACAGCCGGTTAAGATGTTGGAACACAGCTTATATATACAGTATATTATCAAAACAGATTCTAAACAGTTGGCTGGATAAGACAAGAGCATCATGAAAAATCTTTTGCATTTTATGTACAGATTACACTAACCAGAAATATTCTGGAGGCAAGCCCAATTGAACATAAAAAGAATAACCTGCTATACAGATATATTTGACATAATTACTGAAAATAAGCATCAAAATCAAAGAAAATAATAATTCCATTATGTGGATTGCTCATTTACATAACTTACTTTTTGAACTTGCTCATTATTCCACTATCATTTTTCTTGATATCGTGCACTATTTTTTGAAGTTGCCTGTTGGAAAGAAAATGGTAAGAATTACTACCAGATTGCACCATTTATTACATTAGAATTAATAATAATAATAATAATAATAATAATAATCACCTTTATTGTCATTGTCATGTACATTGTTGTACATATATACAACAAAATTGTTTTTGATCCTGCTGGTGCTACCCATAACCAAAATACAATACAACATACAACATGCTGAAATAAGGCAATAGCCAACCACTTTCATGCTTTTACGGTCCAAGAAATGCCATAAATCTGTCCACTGAACTGACAAAAAGCTGAGCATGACTTCTGATATCTTTATCTTTTTACAATTAACATCATCAACAACTAAAATGTTAACATTTACCATTGTATTTTAATGTCTTTAAAGTACGTATCTTCCTAGTGAATCTATTTATTGGGAAATGTCAGTAACTCAATGCCATGAAAACAAAGCATAAAATCTGCCTTTGGACAGAAGACAGTGATTCAGTTCACATATTGAGGAACTTCCTAGAAAGTGAATGTACAATTATATAAGAAAATTATTATCATTATAAAAGTTGTGGTGGCACAGTGGCTAGAATGCAGTACTCACTGCTCACTGCCAGGAGTTCGATTCCTTCAATCCTGACTGGCTCAAGATTGACTCAGCCTTCCATCCTTCTGAGGTCAGTAAATGAGGACCCAGATTGTTGGGGGCAACATGCCCACTCTGTAAACCATTGTGCTGTAAAGCACTGTGAAGCGGTATATAAGTCTAAGTGCTATTGCTATTATCATTACAGGTAGTGCTCAACTTATGATTGATCGCTTAGTGACTGTTCAAAATGATAATGGACCCGCACAAAGATACTTATGACTGAGTTCTGATGTTCTAATATCCCCCACCCCCCAGTGATGTGACTGCATTTTGGGCGCTCGGCAACAAGCCTGCATTCATGACTCTTTGCAGCACCCTGCCATCACATGATTTATTTTGTCAGAAACCAGTGTTTACTTCCAGTTTCCAGCAAAAACTGACCTACAATTAATTTGTTTTCCAGATATTGTGTTTAATTAATGACCTCCACAAAAAGATAGTAAAATTAGGTTCAGTCACATGGTGACCCACTTTATGAACACCATGACTTGCAACTGTAATTACTAGGCTAAATTATGGCCATAAATCAAAGACTACCAGGACAATGCCTTAATTCTCCTGCTGCTGCTCCTTCTAGCCTATAGGATAAATTCTAATGTACAAGTGTACTTAAAAGACTGTTTTAATAATCTGCAAGCAATAACTATTTAAATTAATAAGTCAAATATTCTAAAGTCTCACATTACCATGTACTCATACATGCATAGCCACTAAAGACATGAATTGTATTGTTGTCAAGATATTGAATATTTTCCTCAATTAAATACATTCCTTAAGGTGAAACACAAGTTGTGGATATCCTTTTAAACACATGAAAACGCAGATCAAAAACATACAATCAGAGTGGATACCAAAAATGGATCTTTATAAAGGACTGGTAACTTCCCAAACTAGGTAATTAAAAAACAACTAACTTTTGTACCACCTCCTGGAGGTCAGTAAAGGCAAAAACAGCATACAGGATATGCACTGAATAAAAATAGAGAAATCCCGCCCCCCCAGACACTGAGGAAGTGGAAGTCATGTAAAACTTTGTAAAATAAATGTGTGACATAATGTCTTCTTATGGACAGGTGGGCAGTAATTCAGTATGATCAGCCTTCAGCAATTTACTGCCTTCTGCATGCCCTGGAATATACTTAACTAACAGAGACACACATGAATGGTGTCAGGAGGGGAAAGGACCAATTATATACAATTTAATGATTTAATCTACTGGTATTAGCAGACCCATTTTAGTTCCATCCATGAAAACTTTGTATCTTCCTTGTTTTATTCTGGAGTCAATGGCACCAAGTTGTTCTCACTCTTCTCTTGTGGGTGACTGTTGTTAGGGGTGACAGTTGCAGTCAAACACATCTTGGAGGACTTCAAAAAAACCCATGGTTCTCATTAGACCACATAACATGAGGATGTGTAATACTTATCAACTTCAATCTTTGCTCCATTATTGTGAACAGGAATAAATTTGCTATATTCAGTGGAAGAGAAACTGCTATGCACCTGGTATTTATTTTGGTTGGCACTTCTTTTAGTTTTGTATAAATAGGAACTCAGGTGAAACTTTTGAAACAGGATTATAGTCTATGAATACTGGGTGGCCCTTGCAGGTTCCAAACAATTCCTACAAATGCCCTAAAAGAGTATTGTGTTTTGGGTAATTACTGATTTTATTTAATTACTCCAACTTGTAGAATCATAGAATGCATTAATTGGAATGGACTTTTTAGGGAATCTACTCGCTGTCTTAAATTAAACCCTGCAGGTGGCCATTCTTATCTCAAAACCTTCAACTCTTCTCTCAAAACCTTCAGTGAAGAGACTCCATCACTGTTTTAGGCAAACTGTTCCATGTATCGGCTCTTACCACCAAGAAATTCCTGCTCATCTTCAAACTGATTCTCCTTTGTTTATGTGAGTTCATCAGCCCATGACTTGCTTTGCTTTCTAAAGAGAACAGAACAACTTTGTAGACAAATACAGATTTTTCTAGACCATGACTGTAATTCTTCTCTTCTGGAAGTTTATGTTATGTGACTCCTTTTGCCACTCCTTATAGAGAATAATTTCCAGAATTTATCACACTAATATGATAAACGGTAATATTTTATTACGAGTTTTTTTTCTTCTCAAAAGCCTGTTTAGTAAAAACTGGCAGATGAAAAGTTGATAACAGATAACAGTCATTGTCACTCAGCTTTAAAAAGAAGGCAGTGGGAATCACTTCTGAAATATTGCCAAGAAAACTACAGGATCTAGTTCAGGCAGGTGTCAGAAGTTTTAAAAAATTGACTGTGAGGTTATAACAATTAATAGGCACTAGACATAAAGGAAAAGAAATATATGGAATTAATTAGGTGCATAAAAATGGAGAAATGTTTGGTATAAATGGAACAATGTTTAGACTTGGATTTTTGGTGATTACTTAAAGAAAACAGTTAGGATTTTGAACTTTGAAAATGTGGTATGGATATGGATGAGACCCAAAACAACTCTGTTTGCAAATGAGGATGTATGTAAAGGAAAAATAATAAAAAACATTATTAAAAAAAGAAAAGGAAGCTCAATGCTGATTCCAGGAAATCTCTACATTTCATGATCTCTACATTCGAAGGTGTTGACACATACTTTATAGATCTAAAGGATGTACTTCTATTAATCTTCTAATCAATTTCTTTGGAGTGCTACCTCTCAACATTAATCTCATGGATTAATTTCACACATCACAGTAAGCCATCAATTATTGTTTACAAACCATAATTGCAGGCTTTGAAACTGTGCTAAATTATAAGAAATCACATTTTGTGGCCTGTTATACTTCTAATCCTGCTGTGATTTAGTTTAATTCCACCAAATTCCCAAGCAGGTATGTCCATGATGGACATTCCCCAAAAGGTCCAGATAATGTCTAGATAATCCAAGACTCGCTCCTTTTATGGGTGTGCAGTGCACATGACACATGTTAAAAAGGACCAGATTTTAGATTGTCAGGACCAGGTTTTGAAGTGGTGGACCCACCTCTGTGTTCAACTTTTTCTCTGTACTAAGATTCCTAACTGTCTCAAACAGGGGTCTCCAAATTTGGTAACTTTAAGACTTGTAGACTTCAACTCCCAGCTATGCTGGCTGAGGAATTCTGAGTGTTGAACTCCACAAGCCTTAAAGTTGCTAGCTTTGGAGACCCCTGGTTTAAAATTATCTAAAAGAACCATAAGTGTCTAAAATTAAAATGGCAAGAGTAAGAAAGGGTGACCAATGAAAACTATGATAGCATGTATGTGTGAAATATTAAACTATGGCAAAATTAGCTATGATTTAGTTCAATTATCTGAGATTGCATGATACAATGAATATAAATTAAATACAGTCCCACAATAGAGCAGGCTAAAATGGTTTGGCCATGATGTGTCTGAGAGTGGCTATAAACCTAGCCATTATAAACCAAATGTATCAGAAAAAGAAAAGAAGAAGATATAGTTCAGAAGAAAAAAACCCTAGTTATCCTAGATTTTTTGTTTAATTGAAAATTTTGATCAACTAGATGTCAATAAGTCGATGCCCGCTCTGAGTGAACACCTTTCCCCCCAGAAGTAATTGCATATACTTTGGGTTATTATTGAGACAAATTGAGCCAATTAAAACTTTTTTCTAATTATAAGTCTTTAGAAACTGAATGTTCCAATTACTTTAAATAACCTTAATTGTGTATTTTTTGAAGAGAAAGAAGTCTTGTCAAAAAGGAGTAACAGAAAAACTTTAAAAATCAGTTCTGCCAGCTTTAACCTGATTGAAAACTGACATTTCAAGTGATTAATTGCTTAGCTTAATTGGTAAAGTTGACAGAGCTGTCAATCTGCATTTTTTAGTGATACACTTTCTTTGATCTGCTAAATTAGTAGAAGAGGGCATTTCATTTTTTTTTAAAAAAAGCAATGGACTTCTGTACAATTATTAAAGAGAGAAAAGGACACAGTAGTAGTGCAATTATGTAGATTTTTTTGCTTATTGAGTTCACGAGGGCCTACCATTCCTGAAGAATCACCTATTGTCTTGCAGCCTAAACTACAAGAATATTCAATATGTTGACTATGTTATTTCAAACATCTATAAAATGTGTAGACTGTGTCAAATTATGGCATTACAAACAATTATAGTCAAACTAGCTGATTACCCGACCCTGCTGTGGTTTTTTTTTTTTTAAAAGAAGTATATTTGTGCCACAGCATTTGCGGGCCTTCTTTCTTTTTTCAATTAAAAGTTTTTATTGTTTTTCATTTTTTCTTTAGCAACATCTCTTTTCACAAACAGATGCCTCTGTCAGGTGCTGGGCTGCACAGACTACGATGACGAACATCTGTTTTGCTGATATAAAGCACCACGGAGCCACTCCCAGCCCTGACACCGTTTTTGTTTCAGTTAGTTCCTGTTCTGTTCT
>JANHGC010004809.1:285296-298329 GCA_027560395.1 Boaedon fuliginosus | reverse complement strand
TTGTACGCCGCCTCGAGTTCCCCGTTGGGGAAGAGAGGCGGGATATAAATCAAATAAATAAATAAATAAATAAATAAATAAACTTTGGATATGAGATAAATTTTGAGAAATGGCAGACAGTGTGGGGGAAGAACTATAAGCGGACAATGGTAACACTATACAAAGAAAATGCATATAAAATATTGTATAGGTGGTACATGCCTCTGGCCAGACTGGTAAAGATGTTCCCTCAACTGTCAACCAATTGTTGGAAATGTAACCATACAGTAGAGTCACTACATCATATGTGGTGGACTTGCCCAATAATAAAAAATTATTGGGAAAAATTAGGAAATGGATACAGGATATTATAAATAAACAAATAGAAAAAAAACCCAGAAATCTTTCTGTTAGGAATCCTCCTGGATGGGTATAAGAAAGAAGAAAAACATTTAATAATCCATATAATTACAGCAGCCAGAATTTTATATGCGCAAAAATGGAAATCCAGTGACGTGCCAACTGAGGAAATACTACAAAATTTGGGAAAATTGATATGAATGGTTAGAAAAAAAATACAAGGAAGATAGGAAGAATTGATGTAAGGAAAGCAAATACGAAAAAATATGATTAGAAGTGTATTTTGTATGACAACTAATTAAGAATTTTGTAAATATATAAATCAATGTATACACCAACACTGCTATCGGAATCACAAATTGTACCCAATCTTTTTTGATTTTTGATTTTTTGTTTGCTTGCTTGTTTGTTGTATTATTTTTTGTATAATAAAACCTTTTTTTTTTTTTAAAAAAAGTGGCAGAATCTGAGGGCAGAGTTAAAAGAGGGATCAACCTAGAATCCCTATGTAGCCATAGTTGGACCATATCTGCCCCCCGCTCCTGAATAATGTTAACCTAAGGTTATAAAAGCAGGTGCTATTAGCTGAGAATATTCCTGTACATAGGCATGAGTTTAATTCAGATTCATGTGTGAACCAGGTCTTTCATGTCTGATATTAAAGCAATAATCTAAGAAGTCAAAAAAATAGGTCTACCGATTCTACTTCACAACTTTCCAGTTCTACACATGTAAAAGGAGATATTCGAACCTAGATTTTTTATCTTTCCCCTTGTGATTGTGGCCTGTCCAATTCACACGTAATGCTAAGGAAATTTGAAAGCATGGTTTTTAAACAAGCCATATATTACACATAAAACTTAGTATGCATATTAACTTATTAAATTGTTATGCAATATTTACCTCTATTTATATACTGCTTAATCCTATGAATCTAAACACAAGACACTTAGTGACAAAGTTGTGTAAACAGCCCTTTTTCTTATTCTCTTATTGTTTGTTGTTTTATTTTTTGTATAATAAAACCTTTTTTTTTAAAAAAAGGTGGCAGAATCTGAGGGCAGAGTTAAAAGAGGCATCAACCTAGAATCCCTATGTAGCCATAGTTGGACCATATCTGCCCCCCCCGCTCCTGAATAATGTTAACCTAACATTACAACTTCTTTCTTTCATGTGGACGTATCCTGCAGGTAAGAATAATGTAATCTAGGAATATCTGTTTAACTGTTCACACATAGCATCAAATCACAGTTTAATTGTTGTTTATTGACAATGTCAACTGATTGAATTTTCTTAAATAATAGGTTATAAATTATTTATAAAGCAGAGCAGCTAGGATTACAAACCTATCTATAAAACCCAAACCACCATACTATGATTTGGGTGATAAATAATGCTGTTGGTCTTTCCATGCATAGAATATATTTTGTGTATTTGTTTTTGTCCAGTTCAAAATCTTAGAAGTACAAACATACTCTGTAGACGTCTATTCAGAAGCATCATTGAATTCTGCTACCTTAAACAGATCAAGAATTGTAGACTTAAAGAAGACTGTCCAATTATTAACGCCAATGGCCACCAAGAATATTCTGGATTTTGACAAAACTTCTCTATCAAATCTGAACATCAGACTAACCAGAAATTGCTTTAAACAACTTCCATATCCTTCAAACAATATAGAATTGAAACTCCCAGAATTCTGCATGGCCAGAGACATTTTTTTTTCTCCTTATATCATTCTGGCAGCAGACCACATTTTACACGAATATTGTTTTATCTTACTGGCAATTGATCAGGAAGCAGATAATTACAGAATATTATAAGCAATTAGTCTAATTTTTAAGGATGTGAAAGGAAACTTTGTGTAATATCATGACATGTGGGTTTTAGTGGCCTGGTATGGCTTCTGTTATGCACGTGTGAGTTGGCAAATGGAAAAGAGAAAAGGGGAGAAGATCAGTTCCACCCTTGAAGGGCAGGAGGGTTGTTGTGGAGAGATATAAAGTCATAAATCCCTTTGGTCCAGCATGATATATAGGTGCTGGGGACTACAGCCCAGGGGGCAATAACTGAAGAGAAAGAGAAGGAGAAGAGAAAAAGAAAAGAGAAAAAGATTGTGTAAAATGGAGTGGCTGGAGAGAAAAGTTGGAAAGTAAAGTTATGTGAGAATGCAGAGCAGTTGTTGATTCCTGGTTGGTCAGAGTGGGGGAGAAAAAAGGTCCAGGTCTGGCTTCCCTGGAAGAAGAGACGTGAAGTCCTAGAGAGACAACATCTTTACACAAGACAAGATGGGAAGGAGGAAGGCACCAGCGAAGCCCTGTTCTCTGGGGAAGGACTGGGCAGAGAATCCTGACAGAGGTTCTTCCCCAACAGAGAAGATGCAGAGGTTGATTGGCCAGCAGATCCAAGAAAAGAAGATGAGCATTGCAGGGCATGCTTTGGTTGTAAATCTATCATATTCCTTTTGTTTAGTTTCTCCAATAGGCTCAGAAATGTGGGGACAAGATGGAGTGAAGGGGAAGGAAATGAAACCCGGTTGGCAAGAGAGCTGGAAGGTAGTAGACTCTGGGAGAGAAACTAAAGGGGAAAGCTGATATTGGGTAAAAGCCAAGATAATGTTTTATGTACCTATTGTAAAACGTTTCGATGCACATAGTAGTAAAGTCTCCACTGTCTTGGTTTCTGTATGTGAAAACCAGACTGCTAAAACCTATGACAAAGACTGTGCGTGTCAGCAGGATGATTTTATTATTTCTGGAGTTTGGAATCCTAAATATATTTTGATCTGTTTTAAGGCACATTATGTGTCTTCTATGGTTTATACATTATATAATGTACATTAGATGATCAAAAATCACTGGCTCATTTTCAGTTGATATCCAGGGTTTGACATTAGAAGCTCAACCACTGCAATTGTTTGTAATATCGTTGTTCAGTTATTGAGTATTCTTCCTTCAACAGGGATGGTTTAGTGCAGCATTTTCAAATTCTATGCGTTCCAAGGAAAAAAAATAATTTGGCATTCCAAATAATTGCAGTCTAACTTGGAAGGTGCTTTTGGAGATCTTCCTAATATAGATTACGTTTTTAAAATTTAAATGTTCATGGCAGATCATTTGCACTCGCATTTCACATCATGAGAACACAGTGGCACAATCTCTTAGTCTGCAAAATTGTTTTAAGTCCAGTGTTTGGGACTACGTCTACAGAATACTTGTGATTGAGGGAGACTCAGGATCACTGGGGTGCAGATAATCAAACTCTGTTCAGGCGGGCAGTTGGAATCAAATATTGCTGCACTGCTTCTTATAGGGTGGACTTGGAAGAGCAGTGAAAGGTGGAGAAATAGTTACCATGACAATCTGAGCTTCATTCAATCTATAGTAGAGTAGAGAAAGTGGTGCAGTAGAAACCCAATGAATTTAGTTATATGTCATGGAATCTAACCTATTGACAGTATACTTACTATGGTGAGGATCTCTCTACTCTGCCATGTCACTATGGTATCAATAGCTACACCTGGCCCAGTGAGAACAGTGAGAACAGCTCCAATGGTAACACATTGGTGTAATGCAAGTAGGCCTCGACTTACAACAGGTCATTTAGGGAAAACTCACTTAACAAATTTCTCACTTAACAACATAAATTGAGGTCAATTGTGGTCATAAGTTGAGGACTACATGTAATCATCAGATGTCTAGTCTCTAGCAACAATCTACTGCTCAATTTAAGATAGGATACATTAATCTAGCTATATGAGAAATTCATATGAGTAATGATAACTATATCAAAGTTGACTCTATCTCCATAAGATTGAAATTGTAGTCAAAGATTTCAGAAATCTGTAGCCTCCTGATGCTGGCTGATGACTCTCATGATAACTCCCAGCTGTTTTTGTACCTGGACATGCTGTTGAAAGTTGTATCAGCAATTTCTAGATGACACCTTCCTGGCTTAAACTTTAAAAAGTTATTTGATAACTTTGGTTTATATTGCTCTGATATGAATATTTTGCCTTGCCACATTGTCTTATTAGATGCTCTCAGTGCAGAAACATTGCCCATTTTATACACATTTGTACAACCATTGTACAAATGCATGATCTACATTCCTTTAAATGGAAACATTTAAAATAACTTACCAAAAATCGAATTCCATCTATATTTAATTTTTCCACTATTCTGGCGCAGTCATGCATCCCAGACTGGAAAAAAAAGGAAGAAGAGAAGGTGATACTTCATTCTGTAATTTATATTTTTTAAATGAAGCATTTGGGACAACAACATTGCCTTCCATGGACATACACAGGATAGGTGTGGGGTACGGGGTGGGGAAACCAACAGACCCAGTGATGAAAAATGTGTCATGAAGTTATCCTGTTGATGTTGGTGCAAATATTAAGATGGGGCATTTCCAGCAAACCAAGCAACCAAGCAACCAATAACCAAGCAACCAAGCAACCAAGCATCCAAACATCCAAGCAAGCAAGCAAGCAAGCAAGCAAGCAAGCAAGCAACCAACCAACCAACCAGTCTTCTAGATTCATCCTTTTGGATTTGTTTACGTAGCACATTTAGCAATTATTTGCTTATCCATGGCTTGTGGACTGGATTCACATACAGTATAAGACACCACATATACCACACTTGAGCTTTGAGATTGCAACAGGAACCAGAATGTCCACAAACACTTCCCTTGGGACCTGCCAATCTCTGTGACTCACCTAATTTAAACAAAATAAAATTTTTTTTAAAGGGCCAGGAAGCAAGGATGGGTAGCATGATGCAAAGTGGCAGGTGTATCATCTTTTGTACTGAAAGATGTAGCCCCTGTTATTCTTAGTACATATAAAGGCTCCTTAGCTGCGGTCAAGTATTCTTTTTGGAAGTGTCCCATCCTTGTCTAAAAAAGAGTAAGGTGAAAGGATTGTAGTATTTTGGAGTGAAAGAGGCAGAGAGAAAGTGAGGTAGCAACCTTAATAGTTTACCTTCTGGTCAATGGACTTGTTATGGTAGCCTTTTTTCAACATGCCCATGAGTTGTTCACCACATCCATGATGTGGCTATTGGCCAAAAGATTTGGAAACCACTGCATTAAGGAGTCCTTGTCTCATTCAAATTTCTGGGCAGGTCATCCAACCTACAACTATCTCCTATTCATATGGGTACAGAAGCTGGACTTCAAGTTCTCCTATGGCAGTGCTTCGCAAACCTGGGTAAATTACCCAAAATTGAGTAAAAGTGGGTTTTCTTTGGGTAACAACTCAAAAATGAGGACACTGATAAATGTCCAAGAGCTTCAACAACCCTCTAAAACAGTGATGGTGAACCTTTTTGGCACCGAGTGCCAAAAACAGGAGCAAGCGAGCCTGCGCGTGCACCCACATGCCAGAAACCGAAACAGCACACGACTTTCTGGTAACCTGTCTTTCTGCCACCTGACTTTGGGTTTCTGTGCATGCACGCAAGACTGGCTGTCTAATGAGCGCTCATGCTCATTTGAGGGTCCTTGGCCTTTTGAGGGTCCTTGCACCTCCCTGTCTGGATGGTGGGATGAAGCACCCCTCACAGCCTGCCGCTCACCAGCCCGCCACTGAGCATCAACTGCCGCCACCCCTTTTTTGGCCGGAGAAAAGCACAGCCTCGTGTTTGCTGGCCATGCCCAGCTACTCTCCTGCTGCCGCCTGGTACAAGGGGGTGGCAGCAGATCACATGTGCCGCCCCGCCGCCCCACCACCCCAGAAGAAAGTGAACACGTGGCCAGCAAACATGAGGCTGCACCTTTCTCTGGCTGAAGAAAGAGGAGGCAGCGATGGTTTTAGCTCCTGCCTGTCACTGCCACAGGCTGCTGCTGCTCCTCTTCTGGGGCGGTGGAGTGGCACATGTGAACTGGAGAGATTGCTCTGCGTGCCACCTCTGGCATGTGTGCCATAGGTTCGCCATCACGGCTCTAAAGGATGCAGATTACCAGCTGTCTGGAAGGAATATAAATCCTTCCATTCCCCACCATCTTGTCAGAGCGGAAGAAGCTTCCGGGATGAGAAGTGAAACGTTTCATAAGAAAAACCAAGAAAGTCCAGTTGCCTCCTGAAAAAAAGCACCTTTCGGACAACCATGATCTGGATGACTGAGAATCTCTACAAACTCAAAAATGCATTGCCAAACCACAACAGGGGCATTTATCTGGATTTAAACTGTTTTAGCTGGGTAAAAAGGACTTTCTAATGAGTAGTTTTGGTTAATGAAGGAAACAATTTGGGAAACCCTTTCGTATGGACATCCTGCTGAACCCAAAGATGCTATGGCTTGCACTGCATGTCTAAAGAGATTAGAGGAGGGTACGCATGCACAGAGAATATAAATTTAGCACAAGATTCTTCAAGTGGTGGCAGGGTAATTGAGGGTTTATTTCAAAGTTTTATAACATATTATTATTTTTTATACATAACTCTGGTGCTGGACATTTCCTCCGCACACCCACCCCCCTGCTTTGCAAGTCTAGTTCTTAAAGAGGAAGTTAGTAGTCATGGAAAATTTAGTAGTGCAAACATTCAGCAAATTGGATAAAAGGCAAACCTAAAAAAATGTATCACGGCTGTAAAGGTTATTTTTTAAATGAAGAAATGCAATGGATTATACAGAGGGAGAAAATAAGCATCTTCTACACACACATACACTCCGAAGATTACTCACACACCTGTAAATGTACAGCTGTATTTCAGATTACTTTTATACTCATTATCAAGATGGCAAATGATGCTGAATGGGGAGTAGTAATGGTCCTGAGCAGCTAAGAGGACAATTTATTGGCTTCCTATTTTCTTTCTCTTTCACCTATTTAATTCATTCTCTCTTTCATATTACACTATTTAGTAAATTTATTTTAATTGTATTTATTGAATGAGTCAGGATGTGGCCTTTTTTAGAATAAGCATGTTCAGATGATTGCGACATTCTTAGAAGAAGAGAACTTACATAATTGTGGCTAATTCATTAATACTGCACACTTCTGATGTAACAAGATCAACCTACTACAGAGTGCTATAGAGTATAAAATAAAAGCTAATGAGTATAACATTAGACTACAGAACAAACAGACAGAAGAGAACATTTATTAATAAGTCTAGAAGAAGGATTGGCCTGTTAGGACTCTTGAGTTCTAGGACTTTCTGTTGGGATAAGAAAGTTGGCTAAATTGCTTTGATCTCCTCCTGCAATATATCTTTAATTCACACACACACACACAAACACACACAATATATATATGCTTATTGTGAGGATGACACATGGAACTTGTTCAGTTCAGGTCTTAAAGAAGCCAAGCGCCAAATCCATTTCAGATTAGATAGTTCTTATCTCCTCCCTCCCATCTTCTTAATCTTCATCTATCAACACTATAAAGTATTTGTGGAAATCTAGGGTGTGTCTGCCCTTAAAAAATGGGGCTGTCTGGTTACCACACTCCAAAAAGGAAATTGCAAAACTGATGAGAATGCAGGGTAAGAGCCATTTTTTTTCTAAACAGAAAAACATGAGGTAAAGTAGATGTAATTGAGTCATATAAACTTGGTTGGGGAAAAATGGTTCAGGACTTTTCACATTCCAATATTATAATCCAGGATTTTTCAATGAACATAACTAATGGAAGATTCTGCTCAGTCAGTCAGTCAGTCAATCAATGTTCATTTATATCAAGGTGGAGAACTATCCACTTCAACCCCTGGATTTCAACACATCTGGACTCCAACTCCCAGAGTTCCTGAGCCAATATGGCTAGCTCAGGAATGCTGGGAGTTGAAGTCCACAAGTCAGAAGGGGTTCCACACCTTTGATTTAGATTATAATTTATGGAATTCAGTGCCACCAGTTTTAAAAGTGGTCACAAGGAATACAGCTGAGGATACAGCTATCAATTTTTACTTTCAGTAAAAGCTATTATTATCTCCAGCATCAAAGAGAGTCTGCATCTCAGTATTAGTTGCTAGGCAATGAACTGGATTTCATTTATATCCAGTTTAAGGGTTTCCCCTTTAGCTTCTTGTTTTCAGTGCTGGGACAGAATTAGATGGATGTTATGTAAGAGAGTGCACAATTTTCCAATTTAAAGTTTTTGAAACTTCTGAGACAATTATTTTGAAGCTGAAATTATTGTTTTGAGCTTAGACTATTTTGAACTCAAAATAGTTTGAATTCCTGGTGTGTTACATAACCTTAGACTTTTGTTTGATCCAATTTGATCTTCTGTTCAAACTTCACTTAAATCTAGTAAAAATTAGTAGTTCTGCTATGAGGCTGTTGTTCTAAATAATTTTTTGCAGACAGATCCACATGAGGAGCATATTAAAACAGCAATACAGAGAAATATCTGCTATATAGCACATGTGAAAATATAATAATATTCATGGACATGTACTATTGGATATCAAACTAAAATATTAATTATGCTAGTCTTTGACTAACAGACTTAGTATCTATTGGAAAGTATTTTAGAAGGCTACTAAATAAAATGATGATGTGTGCACAAAGATGCCTTTAATTCATGTTTGGAAGAGATAAATAGATCATACGCTGTATATAGACTTAGTCATATTTAATAGCTTTGAAATACAGAAAGCTTAATTTTATTTAGTCATGACTGAATTAGTCCCATTGATTTTAATGCCTTTTCTGTTGTGTGACTGAATTCAGTTCAATATAATTGCAAATGGTTCTGCTACAGGCAGTAAAATAACACACACCCTGTGGACTTTTAATTGCTTGTATATATTTAATTTTATTGATGATGGATATTTATTAGTTTAGAGACCTGCCCAAACAGGTTCTAGTAGCTGCCTATTAACCTTCAGAAAACTTCCAGTAGTGGTTAAATATATGTCTCCTTGTCTTTGTATTGATTTGTTTTACTTTGCTCTTGATTTTAATATATCTAATATCATTTTATGTTTTATCATAGGATAAAACGTAATATAATTTTGAGGAAACAATGCATTTTCAAGCATGATTACCACTCCTTTAATAATAGCATTTCTCAAATCCTGACAAGTCCTTACCAAAGATTGATTAATCCAACAGTTTACTTTATAGATTTAATTGAATTTATAAGCTGTCCAATTCCAGTACACTCTGATTCTTAGTTGGAACACTGAAACTGCTTTGGATTTGTAGAAACCCCCACATTGAAAAGTACATCTGAGTTATTCCTTGACCCATCCTGGTATTTCAGATACTATGAGTTAAGCTTGTCCAGTATGCTCTAGCATTTCTCAGTTCTTAATGACTATAGACATTGGCTGTGCTGTTTTAACTGGGGAAAAAAGGCAGGGTATAAATTTAACAAAGAAACAAACAAACAAACAAACAAACAAACAAACAAACAAATCTGGGAATTTTGGGAACTGGAGTCCCAATATATTTGAGGAATGCTTAGCTCAGGAAAGCTGAACTAGTGTTTCCCAAATTACAGCCATGCTTGAATGTCAATGAGGTTTCTAGGATTGTGTGATTATGGAATTATGACACGTTTTTAGGATGTCTGTGGAGATTCTCAGTCATCCAGGTCATGGTTGTCCCAAAGGGGCTTTTTCAAAAGGCAACTGGACTTGAAGACTTTGCTTCTCATCCAAGAAGGTTCTTCAGTTCTGATTAAACTTCTCAGAAGCTTCTTGGATGAGAAGCTAAACGTCTTCAAGGAAAAACAAAGTCCAATTGCCTTTTGAAAAAGCACTCTTGGAATAACTTTCAGGAATTCACAAGAGTCCCTAGATGTTTCAATTTCTCAGACCCATTCAGCTCTGACTTCTTTCCCCCTCCCCTCCTCATTTCTTTCCTCTTGGTCCCCCTTCCCCAGAACCAGGATTGTCATCCTTTCTTTCTTAATATTGAAAAGTTTAACTCTGGTGCAAACAGGACCTTTCTTGAATGAACAGAAAGAAACATTTAGCTGAATCAATCCTAACTAACTGTATCCATGTTCCTTTCGTTTCAGTGGGTTTCTACTAAACACAATTAAATCTGGATACAATATATACCCTTATGCCTGGTAATGAATTTTTGGAAGATGCCCAACTTTCCAAATCTAATGAAGAGATTATAAATTTATTAACCGATTAATACAAAAAGAATGCTGCTGGCATTTTCTGCTCTCAGTTGCATCTAAAAACTTGTTTCAGTCTTATTACTTCTTGGAGTGAAACCAGCAATAGAAAGATATACAGAAACTTGATCTAATAATATAACATAATGTATTACAGAGTTGGAAGGGACCTTGTGGGTCATGGAGCCCAATCTCCTGCCCAAACAGGAGACGGTTTTAATTGCTCTTGGGAATTGAACTGCTGAGCTGCCAACCTTAGTGGTATACAAGCCCAGCATCTTACCACGTGAGCCACCATCAAGTTAGGGTCTTAAAGTGCCTCAGTACCTGTCTTAGAAGATCAGCCACCTGTAGAGAGGTCCAGGTCTCAAATTCTTCTCGCCAGGGCAGCTTCGTAGTCATTGTGGGCCCCTGCCAGGAAGAATTGAGATGCTTCTGGTAATGCTAGAACTAGTTCGGTTCACTAAACATAAATGACTGAATTCTGGAAGTCATTAGAGGAAGTTCCTCTGCAATTCCCCCGCCCCCCCCTGTTCTGGTCATTACTTAAAGTCATACCGCTCTTTAAAGAGACTTGGGGACAATCAGCATGTCAAAAATTTGGATGAGATGAACTGACCATCATTACACTTAAAAATTGAGATGGATTTTCATTTCCTTAACACAGCCTGCCAAATAGACAATTTAAAGCAGTTTGAGGAATATCTCTAACCAAACATTTACCAAGTTTCTTTTTCAGTAATGTAAGACTGGGCAGCTATTTGAGGCCAAGAGTCACATTGTGCAATGTATGAAGATCAACATACACACCGATGCTGATTGGTACCAAAGGGGAAAGTGGACAGAGTTAGAGGTTAAAAAAGAAAGACAGTGAAATAATAATAATAAAAAATTAAAATGTTTTTTAACTCCTCCAATCAGTTATGATAATCTTTTAAATCCAACAGAAAAGAATACATGTAGCTCAGGGTCCAACTGTGGAGTCCACTGTCTTTCAAATATACTTCCTTATTATTCATGTGTTAATACAGTTTTTCATTTAATTGACTTATTATTTTGCTTGCTTCAATGTATTTCAGCTTTATTAATTATTATAGCGTTCCTTAATAAGCTTGGGTGAAATGTTCTGGCCTTCAAATGTTCTGAGCTTAGAATAGCTGGTTTTGAATATTCAGAGCTCTTCCCAAGTTCCAGAGTTCGAGGCCAAAAATGGTCTTTTGTTACATATACTTTTGAGTCTTCCAGCATGCTGCAGATTGGGGTTTTGCTTTTTTTCAGTCCTTCAAGCCATGGAGACTGCATTAAACAAAAAAAAAAAAAACCAAAAAAACCCCCAAACCCCCAACAGGCATGCACTGAGTCTCTGTTGCCATATGCTGATGCTAATTGAAGGGATGATGAAGGATGCAGTACTACAGAGTCAATTAAAGTGCAGCTTCGGTGCTGAGAATTATTCTGGATTGCTGCTTTTCAAAATAAAACACAAGTCAGAGATCATAGAAGGACCGAGAATCTGAGCTGCAGGGTCAAACCAACGGTTGCCTAATGGGGTGGCCTCCTCTGTAGAATTAGTACTGTGAAATGATACGTTTTAAACTAGCCACTTAAGCAGCGTGGGGTCTACAGATCATGGGTTCAAATGTAACACTGTGGGATGTCGTATTTGGTTTCTCAAGCAGATTGTCAAATACAAAAATGTGCCTCGTACATAAAGAGCAGTTGCTTGCCGCAGAGAACCAGTGTATATTGTGATTCAGAACTCAGAAGTGAATTTGGACCAGTCACTATCTCTCAGCCCAATCCATCTCATGGTGGGGCAGTGAATACAGGTAGTCCTTGACTTACAACACTTCATTTAGGGACCGTTCAAAGTTACAACAGCACGGAAAAAAGTGACTGATTACCATTTTTTTCATGGTTATGGCCTTCAAAGCCTCTCCGAGATCATGTGATCAAAATTCAGACACTTGACAGCTGGTTCACACTTATGACCGCTGCTGTGTCCCAAGGTCGTGATCCCCTTTTGGCAACTTTCTGATCAGCAAAGTCAATGGGGAAGCCAGATTCAATTAATATCCAGGTTATAACTTATCACCCCCCAGTGATTCGCTGAACCAATGTGGCCAAGAAAGGTCATAAAATGGGTTAGTCACTTAACTAATGTCTCACTTAACAACAGAAATTTTGGGCTCAATTGTGGTCGTAAGTCGAGGACTACCTGTACCATGTACACCAACTTGATGCAGAATATAAATGAATACATGGATGATCAGGGCCAAAATGATGTTGCTTTTGTTTCTTGGGTTTTGAAACAGATTGCCAAATGCAAATGATTCCATTATTCCTAAGTGTCAGGGGGTAGATCCGGCCCACGGGCCCATCCTGGAAAATGTAAGGGACTGGCCCGCATTGTTTCGGCCCGGTCTACCCAATGTGAAGAGGAAACATGCCAGCAGTTTGGAGAATGGCATCAAACAGGCCATGCCCATGTAGTCGGCCACACCCAGTAAGTGGTGTTATGCTGGCCATGCCCACCCAGTCAGCCACACCCACCCAGTCGGCCACACCCAATAAATTGCATCATTCTGGCCCCACCCCCCCC
>JANHGC010004809.1:162097-176056 GCA_027560395.1 Boaedon fuliginosus | reverse complement strand
TACAAAAGAAGTCTAAGGAAAAAAAGGTGCCGGAACTCCGTTCCTGTGAGTTCCCCCAGAAAAAAAGCCCTGCAATAAAGTAGCCAACTTGAACCATTCATGTTTGGATCTGTTTGCTTGACAGTTTGCTTGTTTTCTGTTTGGATCTGATTGACAGATGCTGAGGTTCAGTGGGGTTCCTGGTGAAACAGTCATAGAAATTTCAGCCTTAATCACAATAGGCCCATGTTGCAAGGTATTTCATATAATGCTCCATACATAAGAAGATGTTTACCTTTTGCTATTTTTTTTACTTGATTGCTGTAAATGAAAGCAGCTGTTAAATTGCAAAGCGGAAGGTCCTTTAAATGGCTGATTTATGTGGGGATCAACATCTTTCTTCAAATCTAATCATTTTGAATGGTATTCTTTCATATAAATCTCATTTTGATGCTTCTAAGAATTGGAAAAAAAATGTAACCAAGGAAGCATGGAATGAGATAGGAGAGCTATCTCATTTGGTAGCATCAGGGATGAAGTTTTCCACTTGTTGGATTTTATCATGACTTGTGTCTGTGTATGTTTTGCTGGTCCTAGTTTACTGGCAGATCTCCTTTGGTTACATGTCACACAGAGATGTCCAGCCAGGGGTGGGTTTCAAAAATGCCAACAACCAGTTCTCTGCCCAGTTGCTGGGTGCGCGTGGCCATGGTGGGCATGGTCTAGTCGGCCTCCTGCACCATGGCAAGTGGGGGCATTTTCACCCTCTCCAGGCTTCTGTGGCTCCCCTGCTATCTGGGGAGGGCAAAAATGGCCTCCTCTCCCCCCAGACATGGGAAATAGGCCCATTTCGACTTCTGGGAATGGCCAATTTTCAGCTTCCCCAGGCTCCAAGGGATTCTGCAGGTCCTCTAGAGGATGAAAATATTTTTGACTTCCAGGAGGCCCAATTTTTGGCTTCCCCAGGCTCCAGGGGATTCCTTGAAGCCTAGAAAAGGCGAGGAAGGCCTCCCCCAGGCTCCACAAGCCCCCCGGAGGCCAAAAATATGCCCATTTCCAGCCTATTTTTGACTTCCGGGAGGCCTGGTTTTCAGCTTCCACGGAGTCCAGGGGATTCCCTGCAGCTGGAGAAGTGAGGAAGGCCTCCCCTGGGCTCCAGAAGCCCTCTGGAGACCAAAAACAGGCCCATTTCAAAAATTGTATGATTTCCGGGAGCCTGGTTTTCGGCTTCCACAAGCTCCAGGGAATCCCGGAGCCTCCACGCATGCCTTACCTGGCATCTGCGTGGAGAATCCTGGGTGGGGTGGGCAAGGCTAGGCAGTCATTCAAAATACCGGTTCAGCAAACCCGATGTCAAGTTAATATCCGGTTCATTCAAACCAGCCTGAACTGACTGACTCCAGCTCAAACCATCCCTGACTCCAGCCACTGAGCAAAGTGTAACTGGTTTGTTTCTTTTATGGGGTCTGCTTAACTCTCAAAGGGATTAAACCCCAAAGAAGACCCTTTTAAAGACATGCTGGCCTCTTCTCTTTTTTTATATTATGGAATAACCTGATCCACAATGAAATCAGAACATTAGTTAATATTCAGCATTTTTCTATCCAACTGAGCTTAGTAACGATAAAGGATGCTGAAACTATTAAGAATCTGATTTGGAAAAAAATGTGATGCTATAATTAATTAATTAAATTAAATTAATTAAATTTATACCCCGCCTCTCTTCCCCGGTCAAGGGGAACTCTTGAAGGGGAATTAAGTGGTAACCATCTTTCTTTTTTTAAGCTATGCAAAACGTGAGTGAGTGTGAATAAAAAAACCCTTTATTTAGATTCCTTCCTAAAGAAAGGAGATTTCTTTATGCTACTTCAAAACATTTTCATACTATTTCACATTATTTGGGAATATGTCAGTTGTAGAGTTTACCCAAGAATGGTATGGACTATCCAGTTTATTTGAATCAATTATTTGCCATGACTCTTAATAATTAAATGGCCTTTTTTTTATTGCCATCTTCACCTTTGAATGGATAACTATGTAGTTGAGCACAGAAATGTAAGTCCTTTGTGACTAAAATCAGCATCTATATGGAAAGCTAATCATATAGCAGTTTAAGCAGAATCTAGAAAGGAGAATCATGAACTTATAGTTAAAAGAGCCATCTAGAGGTCAAGTTGATCATAGCCTTATTCGTAAATATTTTAGGTAGACAATAATAGGGATGGAGAGCAGGAAACAAAACAAAACTACTAAGAGAAAAATAGCATAGATTGGTTGCGGTTAACATAAGTACTAAAGTGATACATCTGGAGTCCATTTGAGTGAATTTATACTGGTTAGAACCTTATTTTGTATGTTATATTTTATTCTCATTTGTAGAGTGGGTTTCTGCTCTTATTTTTGTTCTTCATTGATAGAGAGCATTAATAAATTTTTACCTGAAAGCAATAATAAATGATTTCTAAAACCTGAGAATCAATGTTCTGTTTGAGTTCGGTAATTATTCCTTGACAATATACTTCATTAGAATAAATAGCTGACTGAAAAATCACAAGATGCCTTGAGTCACAAGATGACTTAGTATGCCTGAATATATTCATCTCAAATACCCAGTCTCCATGGCATACATCTAAGACTTAGCTTGAGCTGCTGCTTCATCTCCCTTCCTTTGGCTCTCTGATAATAACTATTGGGAATTTCTGAGAGAATCAAGATAATTTTTTGAGTACACCTATTTGATGGATTTGAGGAAATAATTCAGGGGAGGGAGTGGGTAGAGAGAGAGAGATTATACTGAAAGTAGGCTAGTTTTTAGTTTTTCCTACATATGGTGTGCTATGTTATGTCCCAATGTCTATGGAGATTCTCAGTCATCCAGGTCACGGTTGTCCCAAAGGTGCTTTTTCAAGAGGCAACTAAACTTTCTGGTTTTTCTTTGAAGGCATTTAGCTTTTCATCCAAGAAGCTTCACAGGAGCTCCTGTGCGGTCTTTTTTGAGATTTGATGAAGTCCCACTTAGGATAGCTACATGTTCTGAGGGCTTCCTTGATGCGTTTTCATTCTTTTTCTTTCCCATCTTTGCTGGTAGGCAGGCCTTCAGCTCAGTGGTGTAGGGTTCTGATGACTCCCATTTTGTGCTTCAGTGGGTGGCGGGAATTAAAATGTAAACTTTGGTCTGTGTGAGTGGCTTTTCTGTAAATTTCAGTGTTAAGGCTTCTGTCTTTCTTAATGGGTATTGCATAGTCCAGGAAGACTAGGCTATTTTCCTTATGTCCCAATATTTCATCCATTACCTTCTCAGTTCTACAGTATCTTTAAATTCATAAAGATTCTGCATACAATGATTATGGACTGAGGGCCAGCCTCGTTCCTTAACCAGTATTCTGGATTCTGCATCTTAAAAAAACTGAGGTTTTAATGGGGCTCTGGATTTTGGGTATGCAAATCATCTAGCTCATACCCAGCACTTCATATCCCCTTCTGAGTTAACTTGCCTAATATAGGCCAGGATTTATGCACTGTCAAAAAAGGAAAAGAGTCCTTTGAGATCTGATCCTTTTCCAATAAAGAACATTGTTGCTGTTGTTAATACTGACTTCTCTCAACAATTTGCAGAATTGTGTGGTACTTTGTACATTTCAACATTGTTCTCTTTGATCCTAACACTGAGAGACATAAACATTTTTGGTTAATTCATTTATTCCATGTACAATATTATATTTTAAATACAGAAGATATTTTTGAGTCTGTTCCTCTATTGATGAATAATAACTTTCAGTAATGTTGTCATCATAGAAAGAAACTTTGCAATTATCCACAACTAGATCTGCTTTACTGATAATTGATTTCTTTTTCAACTTATTAATAGATAAAATGGTTATCAAGGACCCAAATGTTGGATGGTTACAAAAGAGTCAGATTTATCAGAAATTACTACCTTTGTTTAGTGACCATTCAAAGTTACAATGACACTAAAAAATGTGACATGCCCATTTTTCACAGTTATGAATTTTGCAGCATCCCCATGATCATGTGATCAAAATTCAGCTGCGGGTTCATATTTATGACCATTGCAGTATCCCAATCTTTTGTGATCACCCTTTGTGAACATCTGACAAGTAAAGTCAATGGGGAAGCCAGATTCACTTAACAACTGGGTTACTAATTGAAAAACCGCAGCGATTCATTTAACAGCGGTGGCCCAAAAGGTCGTAAAATGGAGCAAAACCCTCTGAACAAATGTTTCACTTAACAACAGAAATATTGGGCTCCCTTGTGGCCATGCATTGTATTAACAGAACAATTCAGTTTTGCCATCTCCAATGGGGGCAGGAAAGCCTTCTAAAAATAAGATTAACAAAAAATGCAACATCCCCTGTTACCCCAAACATGTATTGATCCACTTCAAGTTAGAGATAAAATACAGTACATCAAGCCCTTTAAACCTCTGTTTCACAAGGAAGAGTGACAGGCAGGGAATAAGAGGAGCTCATCTCTCTCTGAAAGCGGAACCCGATTCCCATACAAACGATATGATTTTGTTCTTCCTTTCTTTTTACCTGTAATTGACAGGGGGAAGCAGACTGGACATGATGTAGACTGCCTGATTACCGTTCCAGGATCAAGGCAGGAAGAGGAACTGTTACACACCGTGATTGATATCTGGAAGAAACAGGTAGGAAAAAACTGCCCTGAGGTCACCGTCTTTGCTTGATGTGTATATGTGAAGACATATATTTGCAGGCTAAATACTTTATCTGCTCCAATCAACACCACAGCAGTTGTTTTTCAATCTCAGTTACTGGCTTCTGTTAATTTGTGAGTAGCTCTAGATAGGAAAAAAGAGAGGTGCTAATTACTTTTTGTTCATCTGTTCTCAGGCCATAGTCTCTTAATTGTTCTTCTGTTTGCTAGAATGACCAGGGGATCTTTCTTGGAGGTTGATACGTATTTATTCCTACCTGAAGTTAATTTTCTAAACAAACTCCAGTTGTATAACACGACGACCTGGATTCTGTTTTCCACGATTTAACAATTTCATGTATGGGTAGTTCTCGACATGCAACCACAATGGAGCCCAAAATGTATGTTGTGAATTGAGATATTATTTCAGTGAGTTTTGCCCCATTTAATGGCCTGGCTTGTCAGTGTTGTTAAGAATATCACTGCAGTTGTTAAGTTAGGAACACACAGTTGTTTGGTGAATCTGGCTTCCCCAGGGACTTGGCTTGTCAGAAGATCGTAAAAGGTCACATTTTTAAAAAAAATTATTTATTTTATTCAATTTTGCAGGCCACCCAATCCCACAGGATTCAGGGCGGCTCAAATCAGTAGTAAAACATAAAACATTGATATAAAACATTTCAGACATTAAAATCCCTTTAAGATTACTAAATTCGGTGGTCATGCTAATCCAGCCTTCTCCTCTCCTCTTTCTCCTCCTCCCCCTCTTGTTGATCATTTTCAGTTTGGCTATTCATTAGCTCCAGAGTTATCTCAAAAGTAGGTGAGTTAAAAAAAGCGAGATTTCTGCAACTGTGGCTGGTATTATCCCCTTTCCCTTTCTGCTCACCTCCCAAACATCTTCTGCCATCTGCAATTGGCCCTATGTTGGCCCTAAGGGGCAGTGGGCTGAGCCCCTGCTTCCCACCCGCTGCCTCTCCATGTCCTGATGGCTGCCATCTTGGGTAATACAGGCTATACTGCACGAGTCCTCACGCTAAGGGCAGAGCCGAGTAAGCGAGTGAGCATGCTTTGTCCCGCCGCTGCCATTCCCCACCCTGGCATGACTTCAGGCCCTGGCAGGAGGCAGACACGGTGCTCCTGGTGGCAGGTGGCGGGCATCTCTCGCGGCTGCCTGCCTTTGATTGCCCAGTGGCCAAGTCTTCCCGGGTGGCGTGGCCGAGGAGCGACTTGTTGGCTAGCTTTTGAGAGCCCAACATGGCCACCCAGGCTCCGATCTTTGCTGTGGCAGCAGAGGTGGGCTGGCTCCTGTGGACTGAAGCGGCTGAGGTCCCTTGAAATCTGCACATGCACAGCAGAGAGTTGCTGCAAGCAGTTGGTCCCCTGAAATCTGCACATGTGCAGTGGAGAATTGGTGGTTGTTTCGTGCTTTCACCAAAAAAAGGGGGTGAAAAACGGACCCTATCTTTTGCAGACCATGTCAGTGCTTTTCTTACTATGCTTTTCTACCTATCTGCCAAGTTTGAGGTAGATTGGTGCAGAACTGAAAGTTTGTATAGAGCACATACAAACTCCCATCTGCATCCCACTTCTCTTTTATAGATATAGATGACACGGAGAAACAACACAGTCTAGTTCGGATGTACACATGTACATGGCGAGAGAAACGAATCTTGTGAGTTTACCCGATGGATGGCATAGGGAACAAAGCTGTTACAGAATCTGGTAGTCCTGCTAGAAATACTTTGAAACATCCTCCCAGACAGGAGGAACAGAAACAGTCCGTGAAGTGGGTGTGTGGGGTCTCTAACAATGTTTTGAGCTCGAAGCACATAGCGCTTATAAGCAATATCCTGAATAAATGGAAGCAAGCTGTCTTCTCGGCTCTCCTTACCACTCTCTGAATAGACTTTCTATCTGAGGCACTGCTGCTTTATTGGGCTTTCATACAGCAAAGAAGGGACCTCACCCACTTTCTCTCCACTTGCACTCACACACATACCCACAGGATCTGTGCATGGGTATGAAAGAGCATGCACAAATATGTATATCTGTGCATGCATGGAAGGTAGAAGAAGAGTTACTCAGAATATACTATTGCTTGAGTCTACGAAGGAACCAAGCAGCAGTAGTTCCTGAGAGAGATGAAATAAATATAGAAATGAAAATTGCTATCAAAATATATTTTCTTTTACTGATCCATTGCATGAGGCAGCAAGATGTCTTGAATTGTAAGTTGACCTGAACAGTTCCTGGTCAGGGGTTAGTTGGCATCTTAGGTAAAGACTCCCCAGTCTTTGATTCTTTCATGGAAGAGAAAAATGCATTTATTTATAGGTCATTTCTTTCCTACATTTCATCGAGGTAAGTGAACTTTGATTCCTGCTTCCTGATTTATATCACGGTAAGCCTTTGAGATAGATGAGGCTGTGAAAGGTATGATTGGCCAAGTCACCAGCGAGCTTCAAGATAATAAGGGGATTTGAGCCCTAATACAGAGCTGTAACTAGGAGAGGAAAAAAAAGTATGACGATAATCTGGTACTTGTCAGCAAAAATATATTGCTCCTAGCTGTGGCCTGATATCATGGCATGAGTTACCTTTCTATAAGTTTATTGAAGCCATGAGTGCTAAGCTAGTCATAAGAGCCTGGATCCCTCCACATATTTCTCCCCATGAAACTATTATAAAATATGTATATTTGTATGCATTTATAATTTCTGAGTGTATACAGGTAAGTTCTCAACGTACGACCACAATTTAGCCCAACATTTCTGTTGTTAAGTGGGACATTTGTTATATGCATTTTCCCCCATTTCTTACCACAATTGTTATGTGAATCACCGCAGTTGATAAGTTGTTAACTGCAGTTGATAAGTTGTTAAGTGAATCTGGCTTCCCCTTTGATGTTGCTTGGGAGATGGTGGCAAAAGGGGATCATGTGACCATCGGGATGCAGCAACGGTCACAAATATGAACCAGTTGCCAAGCAGCTGAATTTTGATTGCATGTTCATGGGGATGCCGAAAAGGTCACAACTGTGAAAAACATTGGTCATAAGTCACATTTTTTCAGTGCCGTTGTAACTTGGAATGATCACTGAATGACCTGTTTTAAGTCGAGGACCACCTGTATTTGATCTTCCTATTTATTCAAAGGCAGTTGGCAGCAGTAAGAAAATGCAAATGTAGAAGAAAATAATTGCAGATAGTTCTAGACTTTTGTTGTTACACCCAATTTTATTACCATTTTTGGAGTATTTGTTAAGTGAATTACATTGTTGTTTGGTGAATCCAGCTTCCATTAATTTTGGTGGCCGGCAGTTGGTTGGAAAGGTTGCAAATTGCAATTACCTGACCCTGGGATACGACAACCAGTTAAATATCAGCCAGCAGTGTGTGGCAGCAGCCAAAAAAGCCAATACAACCCTAAGTTGCATTAACAGAGGGATACAATCAAGATTAAGTGAGGTACTAATAACACTCTATAAAACCTTAGTGAGACCACACCTAGAATACTGCATCCAGTTTTGGTTACCACACTATGAAAAAGATGTTGAGTCTCTAGAAAGAGTGCTGGGAAGAGCAACCAAGATGATTAGGGGACTGGAGACTAAAACATATAAAGAATGGTTACAGGAACTGGGCATGGTTAGTCTAGTGAAGAGAAAGACCAGGTGAGACATGATATCAGTGGTCCAATATTTGAGGGGCTGCCAGAGAGGGGAAGGGGTCAAGCTATTTTCCAAGGCACCCAAAGGCCAGACAAGAAATAATGGATGGAAACTGATCAAGGAGATATTCAACCTGGAAATAAGGAGAATTTTTCTGACAGTGAGAACAATCAACCAATGGAGCAGCTTGTCTTCGGAAGTAGTGGGAGCTTTATCACTGAAGACTTTCAAGAAGAGATTAAACTGCCGTTTATCAGAAATGGTATAGGGTCTCCTGCTTGGGTGGGGGGTTGGACTAGATTACCTACAAGGTCCCTTCCAACTCTATTAATCTGTAATCTGTAAAATACAGGGTATAAAATGGGCTTGTTTGGAAAACAAATCAACTACTGAAAGAATTACTGTTACTTGGTGGTAACTCAACAATAAAGTCCATCCCGATTTTCATCCCATGGGAATTTAGGATCCGCTACTGTTTGTAACAGTCCATAAGGTCTTCCACTTTTACGCTTTGACGTTTGACATATCTTACACTCCCTACAATACTTCTCCACATCTCTGTGCATAGTCGGCCACCAAATTTTTCTTTGAATGGCATGGAGGGTTTTTAGAAAACCGAAATAAATGCCCAGCTATTTTGACATCATGAGATAATTGTAATATCCGAACCCGGCAGCTGACTGGAACATATACTTTATCTCCAACCCATCCCAATCCATCCTTTAGCTTCCTAGCAGTTTTATTATTTAACCACCAATCATCACTCAGTAATGCCTCTCGTATCATTACTTTGAACTCGTTAATAGCATTTATCGCCTGAGGCTCCGTAACTTCTCCTACACTAGGGATCAATGGCTGTATAATCTCCTCTCTGCGGGATTGGAATTGAGGTTGGCGGGAAAGAGTGTCTGCTAGAAAATTCTGTCCACTAGGAATATACTTAAGAGAAAAACTAAAGCAATGAAAAAACTGGGCCCATCTTGCCTACTTGGGGGATAGTCTGTGCACCTTCTGTAAGGCCAATAAGTTTTGATGGTCGGGCCAGACCTCAAACGGTACTTTACACCCTTCTAAGTAATGACGCCAAACATTCAGAGGCCATGCACTTCCAGCATATAGTCATGCCAGCCACATGACCAAGCTCTTTGGATAACATTGGCTCTTTGGCTGTGCATCAGAGATGAAACAACCCCCTAGGTTGCAGACACAACAGACATGGGAAAGCTTTATCTTTTTTTAAGGAAACACAATATATACATATATATATGAAAATCTTGGTGTAATTCCCATGTAGGCTTGAGGAAAAGACTCGATTACACCAAGACTTTCATACCTACACCCGTGAAAATCTATGAAAACAATATATGTGTGTGTGTGTGTGTGTGTGTGTGTGTGTGTGTATGTATATATATATATATGTGTGTGTATATGTATATATACACTTATACAGCTGCCCATATTGTGATAACAATCCTAGTAGATAACCCTAGAACAAAGTTCTCCAACTTTTCTGGCTTTGCGGACTGGCGAGGGCGGAGGGGAGATGGTTCCACGCGAGCAGTGGGTAACAGCTCTCAGAAATTGAGCGCATGTGTATGCGCTCGCCTGCTGCTTGTTCAAGTGGGATGCGCGCTGCACTGCTCACCTGCCACTTTAGGTGGCCTTATTGTGAATAGCTCACGGCCTGGTAGACCTGAGGGTTGGGGACCCTTGCCCTAGAATTTTAATTGACATGGTGTCATAAACCAATATACCTTTTAAACTACAATTATGCTACATATGATTTTTTTCCCCTAACTAAGCATATTTAGATTGGTTCTAAATATTTAAGATAGTTTTAAAAAAACAACACTCTAATATATGCATATATCTCTGATTCTGAAACTGTCATAGATATTTCAGAAAAATTACGGAAAGTAATTTTCTGGCTGATTGTCTTGCCATTCTATGCATTTATTGCAACATAATCTTCATCAATACATTATACTATTGCATATATGACATTAGTCAGTTACTACAAACTTTTGGAATTGGATGCATAACCAGTGTAAAATGTTGGGTTCTATGGTTTAGTGTGCATAAAGTAGATACTGGGTTTTTATACTGAAATTTGTGCAGAATCTACTGAAATTGCGGTTCTCTAATGTATTTTAAATTATATATATATACAGTAAAGAAAACTAAACTATAATTAACTATTAGTATTTTCTTTAATTCCCCTAAATTTAATTTACTTTAATTAATATACTACAGCAGTATACCTCTAGCAAAATATTAGTTTGTAAATGACCATTGCACATTTTTTTTCTGATTAGTTACCTGTTAATTCTTTTCTCTGTTGCTCCAGAAAATTAGCCTTGAAAGTTTAGGGCTTGTAACTTTGTATGCTTGGAAAAGCTTTTTCTTTTTTATTGCTGTTTATTTCCAGTTAATGTATCCAGATGCAGCATATTTATTTAATACTCTAACCACCTCAACTGCTTAAACCAGATATACTGGATTCTCTCTATTTAACCAGGCATTATGCAGGTAGTCCTTGATTTACAATCAGAGTTAGACCTAGAAACAACCCATCGTTAGTTAAGTGAAGATTGCTTGTGTCCTTGGATTTGATAAAAAAGTGAAATTACTGAGTTTGATGTTAAGGTTTTGAGAAATCAACTGCATTAGTAACGTCAAGGTGATAAATTTTATTTCCAAAGCAGCAACAGATATAGTAGATTAAGGTTAAATTCAGCATTTTCTTCATCTGGTAAACTGCTCATATTAGGAATTATTCAATTTATTCCTGGCAAACTAAGAATATTTTCTTTGAAGTCATGAGGCTTTATTTAAAAAAATGTAAAAAATAATAAAATTTTAAGATGATTGGGAAAAATGCAGTGAACGCTAATAATTTAAGGAGAATAAACCTTTCAATGATATTATTTATATTAGAAAAACCTTTAAAATAAAATTCTGTGAGTTAAACTTGAAAGTTAGTCTGTTCCCCCTTATTTTCAATTGTCTCTCATATGAAGCTGTGGTGGTGCAGATTTTATGCAGTGTTCTAGCCTTACCACAGGATGGCAGTGGTCTGCTACAGTTAGTGTGATTGGAATAGAAACTGCTTGTAGGGCATCTTTTAGCTCATAAGAAGTTAATAAATAATCCCACTCCAAATCTTGGATATAGCCTTTGATAGGAATAATGAAATACCCATCCTACTTCCACAGAAAAAATAAGCACAAGAGGCAGCAAGACTTAACTAATAATACGCAGACCGATAAATATCAAATTTCTAATGAAATTTTCTTGCTCGACTTGTTTATCTTTTCCTTAGAGAAAAATAGATTCTTAAAGCAAAATGCTCTGCTCTGCCATTCCTTTTCCCAGTTTTCAGATTTCAACCTCCATTTGGGCTGAGAACTGTGCTAGTTCTTTTCCTTTCCCAGGCATAGTCCCGAGCTTCTTTATTTTTTTTTATGGTTCTGCTGCAAGATTGAAAATTAAATTTAAAACATTTAAACATTTCTCCATTTTCTTGCTTAGAGAGAGGGATTGAGATCTAAAACAACAAAATTACACCCATTAGGATCTGTTGTGATACTGGCTGCTCTGTGCACAAAAGAAGTTTCTCATTCGTTCATATGCTTGGTTTGCATCATAAGATGTGAAGAATAACTTGAAGAATTCTGAAGAGATATTTCATAGTGCAGATGAGCAAGAGCCTTGCCTCATTAACAAATGTGGACTGAAGATGTTTGCATTCTGGTTATGGGGAGGTGCCTACAGTGTCTCAGTTGGTGTGAGCTGCAGAGCCTAGAGAAGCCTAAGATGGAGCCTGCTTGTCTTGTGCTTAAAGCTAACAAGTGCTTTGTACTTAAATAACTTACCTTGCTTAAATAAATAAATATGTAAATAAAATCCAACATGATGAAAAATCTGTGCAGTAGCAGGATATTTGGGAGGAAAGGGTGTAGCCTTCAGATCTAAGAACCCTTAAAGGAAAAAAAATCATTATTGTCTGTCTATACAGTGGGTGAGACGTTGAGCTTGTCGATCAGAAAGGTCGGCAGTTTGGCAGTTTGAATCCCTACTGCCGCGTAACGGAGTGAGCTCCCGTTACTTGTCCCAGCTTCTGCCAACCTAGCAGTTCGAAAGCATGTAAAAATGCAAGTAGAAAAATAGGGACCACCTTTGGTGGGAAGGTAACAGCGTTCCATGCATCTTCGGTGTTTAGTCATGCTGGCCACATGACCACGGAGATGTCTTCGGACAGCGCTGGCTCTTCAGCTCTGAAACAGAGATGAGCACCGCCCCCTAGAGTTGGGAACCGATTAGCACATATGCGCAAGGGGAACCTTTACCTTTACCTTATACTCTTAAGATCCTTGCAAAGTTTTAGAAATCCTGTTTGCTAAATTGTGGGTTAAAATTTACAAGTTCAGAGAGGAAACTGGGAGCAAGCCAAGTCCCCTTGTGGTTTTGTGCCTGATTATAAGAACAATTTAGAAAGCAAACTAGATATGGTTCTTAATAGAAATTTGAATCCATAAACTTTTAGCATTGGTGGACTTGGTAAAATTATTTAAATCAAAATATTTTACCTCCCTCTGCTGATCACCTAATTAATTTTTTTCTTTATTTTGCAGATATTGTGTCAAACCTTCAGAATTCTTCAAGCGATATCTCATCCTTTGATGCAAACAATGCATATGAACGAATACAACTTGAGAAACTTGCTTTTGTGCACAGAGCAGTCAGTATTGCAACAGATCCTAATGGATGTAACTTTGCTGTTTTACAGTCGGATCCCAAAACAAGGTTTGAGTACATATTGCAATAACCTTTCCTCCTGCAACTTCTGGAGGAAATAGTGCTAGGGAACAGAAAATTTGCCCGACTGATTGATTATGCCTGTATGCAAATTAGTCAAGCTCTTACCTTATTAATATTTAGCATTCAGGTTTGCACTCTTACATGACTAAGAAAAGGGTAATTAACACAGTTTTGCTGTCAGCAGAGAAAACAATATTGGGTTATATTTCAAAAACTAAGCAAAATATGGGTTGAAGTACAATAAGAAATAATAGCATATTAAATCTTCAGAATGGGAAAATATTTTTTTCATTGTTAAAACATAGATATGAACAAATGCTCTTTATTCAAGATACTTACATTCAGCAGTTGAGAGCTTCCCATGTTCCCTCTTCCAAAAGATAGGATGTATATGTGCCTATCTAAAAGGCACTTACTGTATATAGAATAGAATAGACTAATAGAGTTGGAAGGGACCTTGGAGGTCTTGTAGTCCAACCCCCTGCTCAGGCAGGAAACCATTTCAGACAAATGGTTTTCCAATCTCTTCTTAAAAACTTCCAGTGTTGGAGAATTCACAACTTCTGGAGGTAGGTTTTTCCACTGGTTAATTGTTCTAATTGTCAGGAAATTTCTTCTTAGTTCTAAGTTGCTTAGTTTCCATCCATTGATTCTTCTCCTGCCCTCAGGTGCTTTGGAGAATAGCTTGATTCCCTCTTCTTTTTTTTTTTTGTAAAATTTTTATTGTTTTATTGTTTTTCAGGTTTATAAAACATATATTATGTCCAGCTGAATGTTTCAGAGATCACATACATTTTCAATTC